>CAUPSG010000142.1:0-86277 GCA_963513935.1 Aphrophora alni
TAGATCCAGCTAGATTCTTGGTGATTGCCATCACCATACTTATTAGAATGAGCCCCTGATTGCTAGTAAAGACGAAAGAGAGAGATCTAAGGTGTAGATCCAGCTAGATTCTTGGTGATTGCCATCACCATACTTATTAGAATGAGCCCCTGATTGCTAGTAAAGACGAAAGAGAGAGATCTAAGGTGTAGATCCAGCTAGATTCTTGGTGATTGCCATCACCATACTTATTAGAATGAGCCCCTGATTGCTAGTAAAGACGAAAGAGAGAGATTTAAGGTGTAGATCCAGCTAGATTCTTGGTGATTGCTATCCCCATACTCATTAGTGTGATCCCCAGAGGGTTAACAAATGACATGGAGAGTTGCAATTCCCATTTTCGCTGTTTTAATACAATCTTGTTAGTGGCAATAATTTATGTCACATCAATTTTCTTGTCTCATCAACTCAAAACGATGTACCACATAACTATATGTTCTATTTGATTTTTTAAATTCTCCCACGCCCTCTCCATCCTCTTAAATTCATAATTGAAAAAATATAGATTCAAAAAAGCTTCCCCTTACTACAAAGAGAAGATTGGCGCACACTGTATTTAAAATCTTACAAAGTTAAAGGACAGTGCAAGTTTCTTTGCATAATTCTGTATAAGGTACACAAAATCATACAAGGTAATAAAGCAAAGGTTAGGATATCAAATTCATCAATGCATTTGATTACTTCTTACCAAGGATATAAGACATGCATTCCTAAAAGAAAAATCCAATATATTAATTTTATTGCTACACGTAGGGCCTTATTCATGAACGTTCCTTTGGATATTCTTTTTTTAATGTCTAATTTACCCTGCTTCCTTAGGCTTCCCTTAACGATCTTTCGTTTTACATACATAGCCTACTTCTCGCATCTTCTTTTATTCAGGAAGAGAAATTATTAAGAATTTTCTATGTGATTTAACCTGTTATCCTTCCTTAACGTCAAGAGCTACCTTAAACCTTTCTTAACCATATTGTTCTATATTTAACTGTAAGTTATTAAATATTGTCAAAATAAGACAATTTAAAAAAAATTTACGTATGTAAATGAGGTGCTACCCTGAGCATTAAGAAGATACTAGACTAATGTCGAGAGTACATTTGATTTTAATGTACACAATATAAAGCATTACTACTATTTTTTTATATTATATTTTTCCATTGTTGTTCGCTCTAATTCTCCATTTTCCTGTCTATTTGATGACTTTATTTATAGCTGATTGTGGTTTCTTTACTGCTTTTTAAAAACACTACTTAAAATAAAATGAATTTTATTATTGTTTAATATTCATATATGAGAGGAACTTGTGAAAAAATTTCATTTTATTTATAACTTTTTAATTTTTCACCAATTCTAGTGATCAATTGTAGGTTTTTTTTTACAGGGTCAAAAATATGACAAATTTGGAAATTCCAGTGTTTGGTGGAATCCAAAAACAAGGGCTGCATATATTCAGAAATTGGAATGCTTTATAAAGCAAGCCAACAAGTATACTGTGATAAGCGTCTTAAAGAACGTAAGTAAAAAACAAATGTTTTGTGAAATAATCAAATGCATTTACTTTACCACACAAAAGCAAATACCAACCAAGCTCATAAATCAAGCCTCTATTAAGTCGTTTTCTCAATGGCTCAACTATCCTGCCGGTTGTCCTAGTAGTGGGAGTGGGATGTTTTATCATCAATTATTTATAGGTCTCCTCTTCTAAGTCATTTTCTCAATGACTCATCATACCAAGTAAAAAACATGTTCATCTTTAGAAAGCGCCATTACTGAGACGACAGAAAGCAATAAATGTTTACGTGGGATTAATGTATGACAAGGACGTCAACCTTGAGTACAGTGTGGACAAACCTCTCCACATACAGAAATATCTTATGTGCAAGGTTGCGTTCTTATTGAAACACCTACTATTATATAATATAGGTTGCGCTTCTTATTGAAAAACCTATTATTATATAATATAGGTAACAAGTCTTATTAAAAAAACTGCTATTATATAATATAGATTGTGTTCTTATTAAAACACCTACTACAGTATTATATAATATAGGTTGCGTTCTTATTGAAACACCTACTATTATATAATATAGGTTGCGTACTTATTGAAACACCTACTATTATATAATATAGGTTGAGTTCTTATTGAAACACCTACTATTATATAATTTAGGTTGCATTCTTATTGAAACACTTACTATTATATAATATAGATTGTGTTCTTTTTGAAACACCTACTATTATATAATATAGGTTGCGTCATTATAGAAACACCTACCGTACTATTATATAATTTAGGTTGCATTCTTATTGAAACACTTACTATTATATAATATAAGTTGCACCTTTATTGAAACACCTACTATTATACAATATAGGTTGCGCTTCTTATATATTATTATTATATAATATAGGTTACGGTCTTATTAAAAAAACTACTATTATATAATATAGGTTGTGTTCTTATTGAAACACCTACTATTATATAATATAGGTTGCGTTCTTATTGAAACACCTACTATTATATAATATAGGTTGCATTCCTATTGAAACACTTACTATTATATAATATAGGTTGCGTTCTTATTGAAACACCTACTATTATATAATATAAGTTGGGTTTTTATTGAAACACCTACCATTATATAATATAGGTTGCGTTCTTATTGAAACACCTACTATTATATAATTTAGGTTGCATTCTTATTGAAACACCTACTATTATAAAATATAGGTTACATTCTTAGTGAAACACTTACTATTATATAATATAGGTTGCGTTCTTATTGAAACACCTACTATTATATAATATAGGTTACATTCTTATTGAAACACTTACAATTATATTAATTTTTATAGGTTGTGTTCTTATTGAAACACCTACTGTTATATAATCTAGGTTGCATTCTTATTAAAACACATACTATTATATAATATAGGTTGCGTTCTTATTGAAACACCTACTATTATATAATTTAGGTTGCATTCTTATTGAAACACTTACTATTATATAATATAGGTTGCGTTCTTATTGAAACACCTACTATTATATAATATAGATTGCGTTCTTATTGAAACACCTACTATTATATAATATAGGTTGTGTTCTTATTGAAACACCTATTATTATATAATATAGGTTACGGTCTTATTTAAAAAAACTAGTATTATATAATATAGGTTGCGTACTTATTGAAACACCTACTATTATATAATTTAGGTTACGGTCTTATTTAAAAAACTATTATTATATAAGTTGCGTTCTTATTGAAACACCTACTATTATATAATATAGGTTAGGTTCTTATGGAAAAAAATTATTATATAATATAGGTTGTGTTCTTATTGAAACACCTACTATTATATAATTTAGGTTGCATTCTAATTGAAACACTTACTATTATATAATACAAGTTGTGTCATTATTGAAACACCCACTATTATATAATATAGGTTGCGCTTCTTATTGTAACACCTATTATTATATAATATAGGTTACGGTCTTATTTAAAAAACTACTATTATATAATATAGGTTGCGTTCTTATTGAAACACCTACTAGTATATAATTTAGGTTGCATTCTTATTGAAACACCTACTATTATATAATATAAGTTGCGTCATTATTGAAACACCTACTATTATATAATATAGGTAGCGCTTCTTATATATTATTATTATATAATATAGGTTACGGTCTTATTTAAAAAACTACTATTATATAATATAGGTTGCGTTCTTATTGAAACACCTACTATTATATAATATAGGTTGCGTTCTTATTGAAACACCTACTATTATATAATATAGATTGCGTTCTTATTGAAACATTTACTGTTATATAACATTTCATGTCTCATGGCTTCTGGAAACCGAAAAATTAATTTTTGAGATATCTACCGTCAGTTGTTGTTTTAGACATTGTAGTCCATCCTTAGGATGGTAGAAGTCACAAAAGTTAAGATATAAACATACAATTTAGTAAAGAGAACTATGGTGTGCTAATAAAGAACACTAATAAATTAAAAAATTGTTTTGAAATATCAAAATGGTGGAAATTTAAACTTAATTAGATAAAAATTTGTAAATTTCAATTCTGTATGTAATGGTACTAACCCTATCATTCTATGATACAAAAAAAGTTATGGTCCAAAATGTAATTTAAACAGTGACTTAAGAAATGAAATAATCATAAAATTGTAATTCTGACATGACAGTCACCAACATGAGATAGCGATTGTAGGAATCTTCACGTATGTTCGTTATCCAAATCCGCCAGGACAAGACACCGTCTTGAGCAAAGCCAGTGAACACTTTTTAATTTATACGTATCTACGAGATACTTTTTAATAGTGATATACACAAGCACAAGATTCAGAAAAGTTGAATTGTTTTTGCCAACCTACTCTATTTTATAAAACCTCTTGATCTATCAATGTAGTTTAGTATATTCTACAAGGCACAAGAAACAAAATTTTGGCCAATACATTTATATAATGTGCTTGTATTACATTTTGTATAGGGGCTAGTTATGTACCATGATAACGACCATTAAATTGTTTTTGGTTTGTGTATGGTTATACGAGATAGTTATTGCAATATATATTGAATCTTTTGTTTTCTCTGGTTTCAGCTAAACGGTGTCAATACCCAAGGACAGAACGTGGCTGACAGTGGTGGAATTAAAATTTCATACAGTGCATACAACTCCTGGGCAGCAAAGCATCAAAAGGAACCAAGACTGGTTGCCTTGGAAAAATATACTCCACAACAAATGTTCTGGCTAAGTGCTGCTAATGCATGGTGCACAGTGTATCGGGAAAAAGCTCTTAAATCGCAAATAGATACAGAGTATCACCCTCCAGCAGAATATAGGGTGAATGGTGCCATGATGAACCAGGAAGCGTTCGCAAAAGATTTCCAATGTCCTGTAGGATCGAGCATGAATCCTGCCAAAAAATGTAATCTTTGGTAATACTTTGTGAAATAAATATTGGTATTTATTTATTTTTACCTACAAACAAAAAGCTCATCTCTGAAATATTTCTTTGCAAATGAATTGCTGACTAGATGCTCAGTTAGTGGCTGTCCGTTATAAAAAAAATCATTTTGAAAATGAAAAAAAGTATTTTTTTTTAATGATATCTCTCCGTCATATGTGGTCTGAGCAGTTCTTTACAGCTTAAACGAATTGTTACTAGATGTTTAGTTAGTAGCTGTTGGTCATGTAAAGGTTTCTACTGACAAAAAGAACTGTTAAATGATATCTCTCTGTCATATGTGGTCTGAGCAGTTCTTTACAGCTTAAAGGAATTGTTACTAGATGTTTAGTTAATAGCTGTTGGTCATGTAAAGGTTTCTACTGACAAAAAGCTCTGTTAATGATATCTCTCTGTCATATGTGGTCTGTGCAGTGCTTTACAGCCCAAAAGCAACGACTGACTTTAATCAAATCTTATACGTTTTTTTTTTTTATTTTGGCCACATAGCTCAAGTTTGTTTTTCTTAATTTTTTCAATAATACACAATTTGGGGATATTTTCCTTTAAGAAATCAGTGAAATTATATGATGGAGATTTTGATATTTTGCTCAACAAAACGTATTAGTCGCTATTCCTCTTAAAATGTTGGTCCTTGAGTTATCGCTAAACAAAACAAAACAATGGTTATATTTGTTTTAAAAGACATTATATTTTCTAATCGGCTAAACAGATTTTGTTAAAATTTTAATGAAATGTATAACGTATGCGTAATGACAAGTAAAATTATGTTAAGGTTCAGACAAAACACAATAATTATCCTTGACCTTCAACAATAAAAGCTCGATTACCTCTGAAGACACATTTATAGCACAAGAGAAACAAGTTTAGGCCTTTATCTAAATGTAATATTTTTAAGAAACGGCCTCCAAGGGTAATTTTCACTTTTTTTACTTACAACAATTGAACTGACATTTATGACAAATAATTTGTTATAAATAAGCAAACAAACAATTTTTTTTTTTAATATCAGTTCTGTAGTTGTCAGTAAAAAATGTAAATAATATATCATGGAAAAAATAAATTCATATAACTAAATACGGCCTAATATTCCTTACTTATGGCGTAAACCTGTCCACAGCATAAATCGTATTTAATAATATTCAATCTTTTCGGTCAAAGTTCATTATTTTACCTCTCGGGTTCACTTAAAGTGAGTAAGAGCTTGTTATTCCCGAGGGATGTTGCTGGATCTACAATTTTTTCATGTAGTCTGGGATTAGATACCTCTCCTTCATCTTTCCTATCAGCTCTCTCGCTTCTTCTTTTCCAATCCTGGCATTATTTTAGTATTTAAAAGCTAGTAGTATTTATTTTATGTTCTTTCTTAATTTTTTATAAGCCGATAATGGCCAAAAGTTGTTTTACCTTTAAACAACCATGAGATACGACAAACCATGTTTTTTTTCATCACAATCGTGATACTAGTTTGTGCTACACAGAAATGCATACATCGGATATACACCATTGTAACTTTCCATACACACAAAGATTTTTACTGATCACATAATTTTTTCTATACTAAGTATACGGACGCTGTCTCTACAGTCTTGAAGAGTTTATTTTATTATACATTATTTACGACAAATTTCACAAAATAAAAATCTTAAGCTTGTCATTCAGTAGTGAACAATGTTAGAATACTATTCGTCAACGTGGGTGTTATGGGGATATTTTGTTATAGAAGGTTGGTATTAATTGTTAAATATACGTAGTATATAGAAATCTATGTGGAATTATTGTATATTTGATTTAAAGACCCCTAGATCCAAAAATAAATTGCGGTTTTGAAAAATGATTTTCATCTGTCGTCTGTGCAATGTTTTAAGCCAAAATGAGGCGACTGATTCTAATTCAATTTGATTTATGGACATATTTTGGGTATATTTCAGGAGGTTTTTAATTTTTCTAAAACTTAAACTTTAGGAGTAACTTCAAAAAGAAATCACAATTTATGAAATTGAGTTACTTCAACTTAAATTTACAATTTTCTTAAAATCAGCTGTAACGAATTCGATAAACATTTTCTCAATTGTAGTCCCTAAATGTACTGTAGTAAAATGTATTGGTAATCTCTGCAAAAAAGCCAGTTTGTGAATTATAGTTGAAAACAAAAAGATCGCCACAGTTTGTTTTTATTTTGCAATGTTGGCTACCACATATGTCCGTTATACACCAGGATGTGTTGAAGCAGGTAAGCTTTTAATATCCATAAAAGTCAGTATTCCTCAATATCATTGTAACCGATTTTTATCAAATTGTTTACAAGTTTAAAGGATCAAAATTGAAGATGTAGAGCAGAACAGAAATGAACAAGATGTAAAGATAAACTGATGAGGCGGGAATTTAACTTTCATTTGTAGAAAACACAAATTTTAAATTGTCATTATTACCTGATGATATTTATATATGAACAGGAGTGGAAAACACTACTTTAAGCTGAAGTAGTTGAAAACAGTCAATCGTCAATGATTTTCTGTTTTATACGAATTATAAATTGCAGTTTTCTTCAAAACATTCACCGTTACATACTGTAGCGTTTCAAAAATTGCCTAACTATTTAACAGCCGGGAGGTGCGGTACCCTGGCGGTGAGCCTGAAGCAGTATGATACGATGTTTTAATCTCTCGCCGCAGGCTAATAACCGTACCGGAGACACAATTAAAAAGATACTCGGTCTAGTCTTGTTGTAAAGCAGTGTACATTAGGCAATGCTTACAAAAATTTAAAGTCGCACTCACAAAAAGCCTCGTGCAAAGGCTCATTTTCAAAAAATGTTTAAAGTGCTTCATTAAAATGAATACAGAGTGTTTCAAAATTTAAACGAAATTACAACTTCATCGTTTGTGACCCTGCCGCATTACTCTTTCTATTTACTGAGTTGAATATATTAAAATATGTATTATCTTAATGACTGTAAAAACTTAAATATTATGCTTTTAAAGATAATAAAACACAATTATTTATTTTGTAATATCCACTTTTAATTAGTCTAGCCGACCAATGGTTTCGCCTGCTAAGGCATTGACGAGGCTGTATTACAGAATAAATAATTGTGTTTTATTATCTTTAAACATGGAATTCCACCAAGAACCATCGGTCTCAACAGTAATGAAAATTATGCTTTTAATTATAAATAAATTTTAGTATATGATTAGATCATAAGCTTATAAATTCAAACAGCCGTTTCCCAACAAATATCAGTTCATTTAAATTGCAGTAATTGTAAAAGTGAGTTATTTAAAATACATGTCTTTCTTATTTCCAATGAAATACCTTAATTACAGTTTTAGCTCATCAAGCTTAGTTACAGAAAAATATATTGCATTATAAACCAAGGACAGCAGTGTTTAAACTTGAAAGAAGTCTTGTTCAATTTACTAATTCAAACCTGTATATTTCTCAGCTCAAGCTGGTTCGAGTTCAAGTTTCAACACAAGTTTCAAGTCAAGAGACATTTCAACTAAGTCTCAAGTAAAAAAAAAAAAAAATTCCAAGAATGCACGAAATGCGAAAGTGAAAAACCCAAAAAGAACTTGAACTCACCTAATTTGGTTAAGAAGTTTAATTGTCAATTTTCTTCTTTTTTTTTAATGTTTTAGGCTTTAATATAAATATATATATATATATATATATATATATATATATATATATATATAAACAGAAAACAAAATATATTATAGGATGGGATATGCTAGCGACTTTCGACTTCATGACCCCCAAGGGGTTAATTTTCTAAATTTCTAATAAATTTGTTGATTTTTTAATGTTGGCCTATGTAACTATAATGTACATGTAAGAATTTTTTTAAAATTTTTACACTCTTTATATTTATAATAAGTTAGTGTGAAGGACAACCTTTTTGTAATTTTGTCACTCTTAAAAGATTTGTTATAATTATTATTGTTTAACGAAAATATTTGTAATTCTGAATAAAAGGGAGGGTTTACTAAATTTTAATTTTTTTTTCTTTTGGGGTGGGTTTGTTTAATTGTTTGTGAAATTTTCTTTAAGGGCGTATAACTGTAACTTTTCATTAAGGGCGTATCAACTTTTTAAATATAAAAATATATATATACTGTATATATATATATACATCTGATTTTTACTCATTACAAATTGTCTTTACAATAAACCAATCTGTTATGCATTAATCTGTATTTCTTTTCCTGTAAATAGTTGACTCAGGTACCATCAGTTTTCAAAAGAAGGTAAGGTCAACAAGTGAACTAATTTAAAATTCTTTTTACTTGACATGAACATTCTTTCCTAGCCCAGTACGATCTTCTAAACTTTGTTACTTTTCCCTTTTGAATGGTACAATACATGTGTTTAAAACTAAAAGTAAGGGTGTCAGAAATAAGATCTTAAATGTTTGGAATTTCGTGAAATTTATTTATACTTGAGAAGATTTCAAATTTGATTTTACTTCTCCAAATACATGCTGTAGGGCTGCAAAGAAAGTGTTGTGTAAAAAATTACTGTCGAGTTGATTCTAAAATACCCATTTCACTTGCTCAGTACACAAAGTTAAGATAAATTTGGTAATCATCTAAAATTTACACCTAGGTTTTTTAATGATCTTCACAATCGGACAACAGAGATAGTATGTTCTAAATCCCGTCAGTCTGTCGTCAGTACGTAGGCACGGTAGCGGTCACAGAAATAAAGATAGGAATATGATATTGGTATGCAGCACTATAGTGTCTTCTTTTTGTGATTGTAATCGATGACATCTTCGAAAACCCTTGTAACATCAACGTTATTTTGAAATTTGAATTTTTTTTTCAGTCATATTTATAGAAAAATAACGTGCTATATTTTACTTAAATTTTAAATGTTTTACTGTAAGAAAAGCAAAAATTCCCAGAACCACAAATATAAGAAATAAACTAAAAATGCAATAAGTTTGATTTGTTTATTATTTTACCCTTATGTACATTTCGGTGACATTTAAATGTAAATACCAAGTAGCGCCCTCTCCCGTTTCGCTGTTAATCGGCCAATCACAAAATAACCGCACGTCTTGCTTTAGATAACTAACCTGGATTTAGAAAGGTCAATGCTTTTGGCAACCTTACGGCCAGTTACCTGAGGCAAGACGGGCCTCTTTGTCAATGGCATTCATATTTCGGTTAATGTATAGTTTAGCTGTAAACCTCAGATGATGATGAATGTTATGTACTAAGTAAATAAAAATCCGGAAGACCATTAATTGAGATTTAAATAGTTGAACAGTTTAAAGGGATTTATCACGGTTACTATTGAAATACAAGTATAAAATTAATTGTGTTGACAATATCTGACATGTAACTTGTTTAGCTGTGTAATGTTATTTTCCATCCGATTTCATTGCCATTTTGGATACAGCCTAACTATTATGGTTGTAACAGTTTTTTGTTAAAATATAATTTTCTTTAGATGATTGGAAACAAAATGACGCTCTTTCAAGTAAAACATAAATTTCTTATAACTTGAAATTTGTTTATTCGTTACAAATATCTGGTAAATAAACATAAAACAGAGGTTTTTTACGAGATATAAAATGGCTGATATATTTTTAAACAGCTGTTCAAATTTAATAAATAAAATAATAAAGTTAATGATTAGTCATAACACTGTTTCACTATCCTATTAATTTTCAAAATAGCATTTACAGCTGAACAAATTGTTAAATTCCATTGCATTTGACAATCTTGCAGAGTCCATACGATATATTAGAGCTTCATTTCTAGATGTTGATTCACTAACAAACAAAAACTTCTAAGTAGAAATGTGTCGTCTCGGAAACAAACAGTGGAGTTATAAAATACAGTCGAACCACTTGATAAAGGTTGAAGATGACTTGGATAGGAGTGTTCACGTATTGTTGGGCATTATGAAGTGATCCCGACTGGCATGTATTCTCGGATTAATCCACTTTCTACCATAAAGGCATGATAGACAGACACAACTGTATCGACAACCCTTCATATAAGCAGCTTAAATCAAAAGTGGTTTCTAACTGGACAGCTGTTGTTGGTGTATTGTCCTAGGATATATCAGAGACCTAGAACTGACAAATCAACACGCAATGCTTCATATTGCCGTTCCAGCAATATGAGACATGTTATTTTTCAGCAAGATCGATGACACCTCATTTTTCAAACTGCTACTAAATAATTACCATCAGGGTGGTTGAATTGGACCTGATAATAATTTTTGGTCAGGCAACCGAGATCGCCAGACCTTACAGTCTGTGACTCCTTGTAGGGTTATTAAGACTGATGAAGAGTTGAAGAGGGTCATTGAAAAAGAAATTATACGAATTCCAAGATATTCCATTACGAATGCATGCGCTCCATATTAAACTATGTTACCAGTATGTCGCTGTGGATGGATTTCAGTTTGAATAAAGTTATCTCATTTTCTTTATTAATTCTTGAAAATGTTATTTAGTAATCGGAAAAACAAAAATTGGATTTGAGGCCGCTATAAAATACAAAATTTCTCAAAATCGTCTCTACTGATTTTGTTCAAATTGTAATGGAATGTGAAAACGGTTTCCTTTGTTCAAAGACAGTTTATTTTCTTACTGACAACTACAGAACAGACATTTTTAAATATTTAGTATTTAGATTGTAAATGAGTGTAGGAAAGTTTGTGCAATGTTTTTACACTCTGTTTATTATTGCAGTAGAAGTAACATTTGAAAATAAATTAATGGAGTTTGAATTTCCACTTTGAGCAACATTTTGAAATAAACAATCGATTATTATAGTTCAATAAAACTTTGATACAAATTTGAGTAAAATTGCGTCCTGTGAAACGTTTACTCATATACATTCAACAAAAATAGTGCCAAATTCTGAAATGGGATCGCAATTTATATTTTAGAAAATCATTAATACGCCGTGACTCAGATATACATTTTAGAATTATCAATTCTAGTTTACAACCAATAGGTTGTATGTCTTATGTAACGTTTGCAGTCACATAACAACTTTCAGAGCTGTTACGCTTATACAGACAACAACTTTCTCTGTACCGTCTGCTCACTCTCACGTAGTTACCCCATTTCTCCGCTGAGCGGCGACTCAATTCAGTATCTAAATATTAAAGTTCGAGAACCGTTATCTGAAAAATGAACAGCTGGCTTTATCGTTCGTCTTTTGCTCTGTAACAGGGTCCACCATTACACTGCTGGTAATAACTTCATTAGACTGCCTTGCGTGATCACCAAAGAATTAATAATTATGTCGTGACCTTTCTAATTATTTTAGTCGCGAGTTATAACAGTGCGTGGCTAATTAACATGGTTTATTATAAACGTTTTCTTCAAAAATACCAGGTATGTGAATAAGTGTTACCAAGGTTAAAATGTTTAGTTTTTCATATGGTTAGGACATGTGCTTTTGTAAGTTTTATAAAGTTAGAGTTGCATTTTATTTTGTAAATGATATTTCAAACTCATAGGGTTTAATTCAAAATCTATATATTTCATTTTTCTACAGCCTAAATTTTTAAATTTACAGCCTAAAATATTAAATCTTATGCATTTTACCACACCTAGCCAATTTTATCAAGGCCTAGCCTAAACAGTTATTTTCTGTACAAATTTAAAGGAGTGTAACCTAGAATATTTATGGCTTTTAAAACAAAAGAAACTATATCCAAAATTTGTAGTTCTGATATATTTTGTGTTACAAGTTAAGAACATTTTTAATTTTAACATGTGCTCTGCTGACATGTAGAAACATTCAAAAGTAACATGACAAGACAAACTTGGTTAAGTCCTGTAGTAACAATTACCATCTTTGTTAAAGTGCCTACTTGTCACCTTGTATTAAAATATTACAAAGGCAAACTCTTAAAACTAACTGCTTTACAATGCTTGTCTTAAAGCCTACTTGCATTCTAAAAAAGAATTGTTATTTTGTTTAATGCAGTTTTGACTGGTCCAAGAGTTAGAGTTAATTCCAAGTACTACGCTCATGTTCTGCTGTTAAAGCCAATCATCATCATGCAACTGTATTAGATACTTTCTGCAATAGTGTTTTTAATTATGTGGCTATGTACAAAATTTATAAACTTCAAAAACCTGCAGTGAACTTTATAAGGAACTTTAAATAGGCTGTGTTCTTGTATTTTTGTGATGAAATTTAATAATATATAAATGTGTCTTTTGTATTAAATAAAAAATATGTCTTTAGCATTAAATAAGTTGGGAGGAGCAGCTATAGCAAATTTTCGGTCCTGACAACCTCAAAGAGGTTATTTTCTAAATTAATGAAATAGAGAGACGTCTCATAATTCTAAATTTTATTATTATTCAATTATACTTAATTTTACAGTTGGCCAACTATATAAAAGATTAATTACAGAAATCCATGGTATTACATATTTATATTTTCTTTGTAATCTTGTTTAATTAAATTTGTATAATTTTTGTAATCATTGCTAAAAGGGAGGGTTTTCTTTTTATTTTATTTTTAGGGAGGGATTTTCAATTCAAATTAAATTTAGACATGTATTTTTATAATCACATCTTTTCTTTGTAATTAAGGGCGTATAACTAATTTTTTTTATTTATCAATTAAGGGCATATAACTTTCACTAAAATTTGGTCAGTAAATTTGAATTTATATCTATTTCTCTGGTTTATTGACTTATCCTCTAGGTATCATATGAATTGTGAGTGAATGGCTTAAACATTTCCACCTTGGTGATTTTTTTTTTACTCTAGAGGTAAGTTTTGAACATGTCCAATCTATGTGGCCCAGTGTAGCTTCCGTTTCTTTATTTATTCGTTTTGTTAAGATTGGCACATGTTTTCTGGTAGCAGAGCGTGGTTGATTTTAAATTCTAGAACCGTGGTTCTTTCTCTAAATTCTGGGTTAGTTGTTTTCGTTCATTTAAAATTTGTCTAGCTGGTCAGTTCTCAGATAGGCCTAACTTAAAAATAGTTTATTGGTCACACTCTGTGATTACCTTTTTGTTTATCTTGCTTAAAATTTGGTTTGGTGGTAACTCAATGGTCTTTGTTTCTTGTGTGCTGCCAACATATACTTCATTTGTCACACCTTTCTATACAACATTTTTCATAAACCTATTTTTTTTGATGAAACTATAAAATTTTTTTTTTTTCCTTTTCTTTCTTTACAATTGGAGATATATCCAGACAGAGACAAATAAAAAAAAAAAAAAAAAAAAAAAAAAACAAAAAAAACACAAAAAATTATAAAATCCAAAAATAGATAAAAACTTAACAAAAATTCAAAAAAAATTACAAAATTTCTCTCTGTTTGTATCTGTCTTTAATACTTTTTTTTATTTACGTACACATAGCTTATTCTTTTTCAAATTATCACCTGGCTTTCTTTTCTTTTAATTTAAAAACATGTCAGACCTACACCAGATAATAAAAAAAAAAAAAAATTGTGTACAAAATCTTCCTTTGTCTAATATAGGGGCCCAGATTTGTATAAGACAACATGGTTGACTTGCTTGATTCCCGGTTTAGTTATTTTGTTGTTAGCAAGTCAACATGGTTGCTTCGTTTGTTTAATATTCTAGTTAGGGACGAGAAAACCGGAGTTGGTTTTCAGTTATGGGTCACCTTTAATACATCTTTACTTTGGCTACACCTTTTTTTTTACATATCTTTTTGAAAACACTAATACCGATATTAATGAAATTTTTTTTAACATAATTTTTTTAATTTTAATTAATTTTTTTTTTTGGGGGGGGGGGGCACATGATTAATTACATACACATAAGACCTTAAGTCATGACAATTACATGTCCTGCATTGTGCAGTAGAACCATTTTTGACTCTTCAACGTTTCATACTACTTCTTTTGTTTATTTTGGAATTAATGCTTTTGGTCCTTCTAAATTTTTTAAAAAAAATCACGGAAATTGTTAAGAGCCGTGAATAGTTTAAATTTCTCTTCGTATGGGAGAAGAGAAGTTTAAATAACGACGCTGTGCATGATTTGACCTGCAGCTTCAGGAGTCGGTTCAAAGGACTAGTCCCCCCCTCTGAGTCCGGTCTCCTGATAGCTTTAGGTGTATGTACACCTTTCCCTCCCTTTGTTTCCCCGGAGTGGTCACCTCCTTTGTGTTCCCGAGGTGCCACTCCTCGCCCTATCCTCCCGTACCCTAGTGGTACAATGGCAATTCATGCATAGCAAGGTCGACAATTTTTACGTCAATCTTCAGCTCTCTCCTCCACGGGTGTTATCCCGATCCCTCCATGGGAGTAGAGTTGTGACGTTTTAGAAATTTCAAAAATTTAATAAGTAAGCGCCGAAGGAGGCTACACCCTACAGTGGTGACTAAAAGTACTATGAAGCGTTGTTTCTATCAGGTGCCCCTCTTTCTCAAAATTTTGTGGAAGGGCCTTCTGGCCGCTTCTGACTCCACCCCAACTCCGTTTTTCGGGGGGGGAGAACTGTAACGTTTGCAGTCACATAACAACTTTCAGAGCTGTTACGCTTATACAGACAACAACTTTCTCTGTACCGTCTGCTCACTCTCACGTAGTTACCCCATTTCTCCGCTGAGCGGCGACTCAATTCAGTATCTAAATATTAAAGTTCGAGAACCGTTATCTGAAAAATGAACAGCTGGCTTTATCGTTCGTCTTTTGCTCTGTAACAGGGTCCACCATTACACTGCTGGTAATAACTTCATTAGACTGCCTTGCGTGATCACCAAAGAATTAATAATTATGTCGTGACCTTTCTAATTATTTTAGTCGCGAGTTATAACAGTGCGTGGCTAATTAACATGGTTTATTATAAACGTTTTCTTCAAAAATACCAGGTATGTGAATAAGTGTTACCAAGGTTAAAATGTTTAGTTTTTCATATGGTTAGGACATGTGCTTTTGTAAGTTTTATAAAGTTAGAGTTGCATTTTATTTTGTAAATGATATTTCAAACTCATAGGGTTTAATTCAAAATCTATATATTTCATTTTTCTACAGCCTAAATTTTTAAATTTACAGCCTAAAATATTAAATCTTATGCATTTTACCACACCTAGCCAATTTTATCAAGGCCTAGCCTAAACAGTTATTTTCTGTACAAATTTAAAGGAGTGTAACCTAGAATATTTATGGCTTTTAAAACAAAAGAAACTATATCCAAAATTTGTAGTTCTGATATATTTTGTGTTACAAGTTAAGAACATTTTTAATTTTAACATGTGCTCTGCTGACATGTAGAAACATTCAAAAGTAACATGACAAGACAAACTTGGTTAAGTCCTGTAGTAACAATTACCATCTTTGTTAAAGTGCCTACTTGTCACCTTGTATTAAAATATTACAAAGGCAAACTCTTAAAACTAACTGCTTTACAATGCTTGTCTTAAAGCCTACTTGCATTCTAAAAAAGAATTGTTATTTTGTTTAATGCAGTTTTGACTGGTCCAAGAGTTAGAGTTAATTCCAAGTACTACGCTCATGTTCTGCTGTTAAAGCCAATCATCATCATGCAACTGTATTAGATACTTTCTGCAATAGTGTTTTTAATTATGTGGCTATGTACAAAATTTATAAACTTCAAAAACCTGCAGTGAACTTTATAAGGAACTTTAAATAGGCTGTGTTCTTGTATTTTTGTGATGAAATTTAATAATATATAAATGTGTCTTTTGTATTAAATAAAAAATATGTCTTTAGCATTAAATAAGTTGGGAGGAGCAGCTATAGCAAATTTTCGGTCCTGACAACCTCAAAGAGGTTATTTTCTAAATTAATGAAATAGAGAGACGTCTCATAATTCTAAATTTTATTATTATTCAATTATACTTAATTTTACAGTTGGCCAACTATATAAAAGATTAATTACAGAAATCCATGGTATTACATATTTATATTTTCTTTGTAATCTTGTTTAATTAAATTTGTATAATTTTTGTAATCATTGCTAAAAGGGAGGGTTTTCTTTTTATTTTATTTTTAGGGAGGGATTTTCAATTCAAATTAAATTTAGACATGTATTTTTATAATCACATCTTTTCTTTGTAATTAAGGGCGTATAACTAATTTTTTTTATTTATCAATTAAGGGCATATAACTTTCACTAAAATTTGGTCAGTAAATTTGAATTTATATCTATTTCTCTGGTTTATTGACTTATCCTCTAGGTATCATATGAATTGTGAGTGAATGGCTTAAACATTTCCACCTTGGTGATTTTTTTTTTACTCTAGAGGTAAGTTTTGAACATGTCCAATCTATGTGGCCCAGTGTAGCTTCCGTTTCTTTATTTATTCGTTTTGTTAAGATTGGTACACTTATTAAACATACATAGTGCTGCAACCATTTATATGAACTAATACAAAATACTTACATGCTGAAAAAAAGGTAATTTCAAAATCTTGGTTTTTTAAATTTCATTTCAAATTTCATTGTAGTAGGTCCTCAGATCGATGGATTCTAACTAAAGGTTAATGTAAAAGTTCGTCATGTGATCCACTTTTATGTATGAATCAATACCGCGGTTTCAGATGTATCCATCCATCATCAGGTATGATATCACTTCCTATAGGTCGTCATACCATTAAATAATTGTTATAAACATACATAGAACACGACATAAACACAACATGTGTGCACATTCGTCGTCTGACATTAATGACCTGTGGTGAGTGACATCACACCTGATGATGGATGGAGACATCCGAAACCGTGGAAGTGTTTCTAACACAATAAGTGGATAACGTGATGGACTTTTACAGATAATTATTACCTTTTATCCTTTAAAAATAAATAGTTTTAAATACCTTTTTATATGTCTTAACAATCCTTTTTTTTCTGCATGTTTCACCATTTCGCTGACGGCATCTTCAGGCTGACACTTAATATAAAAAACTAAACAACGATTATAACATTTATATCACATAAAATGTTATTTTGTACATGTCTTATATTTAAAATTAAAATTTTCTGTCAGTATCCACATGTTATGCTACTTGACTTGGTTTAATTAAAAGAAAGAAAATAAAATGTTTAGATTTTATCAAAATCGGCTGTAACGATCAAATTTTTACTAAAGTTTAACCCTTTAAAAACTTAAACAAAACGTATGGGTTTAGATTTCTGAATTAAAAATAATAATAATAATAATTCAGCACAAGAATTTTGGATAAAAACAAACAAAAGTAAACCATAGAACTGTTATAATAGAGATACTATGAATTTCATTAATTTTTTTTCTAATGTGAAAATTATTGACCTAAACCAGTGTGCAGAATTAGAAAAAATAAAAAATTACAGTTAAGAAATAAATTTCAAAAAAACTATAATGAACCCAGTTTATTTAAACCTGACTTCATCTTGGAATAGACGATTTTTGGGCACAAGAGAAAGAAGTGTTGGTAGTAATAAAATAGATCGTTTATAAAATAAAATATTGAACATGAATTTAGAAAGTTTGTGCAATATTTTTGCAGTTTATTTTATGTTTCAGGCTCAAACCTCCTCTTTCATAACTGTTGATAACATCTTGCAGAAATAACTTTACACATTGTCAAAATAACTCGCCAAATCAACCTAAGGAACCCAACCTGTTCAAAATGGCAAGGAACCTCTACAATATCTGCTTAAGACAAGGTAAATATTTTGATTTTGTTTTGAAAATTTTCCTTTTATTTTCTTTCTTATTTGTTCGTTTGTAGTTTCCTTAGTTCTACTTTCTTCCATATATGTTGTGTAAAGAATATATATATATATATATATATATATATATATAATTTAATATATATTCCTAAACATAAGAAATCATCAGAGTTCTAAGAGTTCAACCAACCAAAGTAACCAAATAGGAAAAACCACAATTACCTCATATAATTAAAAGTTACCCACCTTGTACGTTGAAGATTTAGATGCATTTAACTACAATTTCCTGTGGACTATCTTTAACGGTGGCTGAAGTCATTAAGTAACTTTTAATTAATAATAATAATTTATTTTATTTCTCATGTACAAGTTATAAAATAAAACAAATACAAATACATAATAAAACATACCACAACAAATAAAATTATAATACAATACCCTAAATAGCTTATTTAAAAGAAAATCAAATTAAAAAACTAACACAAATAAAATTGCACAAAATAAATGTAGGAGGTCCGAAGGAACAGCCTATATTGGACCCTCCATCATAATAGAAAATATATAAAAAGCAGAAACTGAAGATATCCTTCACCTTTACCCCGTCTATAATTTCTTTCAAGGTTAAAATTACCTCTAATCCAATGGGTTCAAGAAGAATTTGTCGCCAAAACAAAACACGATAAATCGGAAGGAGAAGTGACAGAAATGACGATTCCCTACAGAGGACAAAGCATAGTGAATATCAGGGGAATAAATAGAATGTTTCATAAAGTAAATCATATTAAGTAATGAGACAAAGTGTTAATGTTGTGTGAATCTAAATAAGGACAGTGTGCAGGAATCTACAACCCAAACAAATCTCATAAGTGTAACGATAGTGCTTTGAAATGACAAAACTAAAGGAAAATCTTTATATTAAATGTTCGTTGACTGATTTCTAAGTAGTTTAACTTATTAAAAGAAGTCAGATGTAATTAAATTTAATTGAAAAATTAATTCATCTTAAGAATTTTGTTTTTAGAGAGGAAAATTATTAAAAGAGATTTATGAAGAAAACCCGATAAAATTCCGAAACTCTCAGCTTAAAAATATATATTATGTTGTGATTATTGGTTTTAAAGTGTTTTTTGTAATTAGTTACGCAACAAAATAACAAATGGAGTGAATGTGAATATATTGGGATTTATCAAATTTTATCTTTCATTATTGTAAATATACATAGTTGAATTATAACAGAAGGTAGTTCAAACAATATAACGATTAACCTCTCAAGGAGAGGGAGTTGAGTCTATGTTAATTCTAAGAATTAAAAAGTGCTTCTGAAAAGTGAAAGATGAAAGAGAGGGATCTAAGCCAAGACTTAATTGTTGAAAAAATCCAGCAAAGTTAATCGGTATTGTGACACCCTTACTCACTTTAGTCGACCTCTGAAAGTTTTAATAAATACAATAATGTACAGACATTTTCATGAATCCCCTATACAAGTATAGTGATATTTGTATAGCTCCGAGATCCGGTATGACAGAGTATGAATAGTGAGTGTAGGCTCCTTCACATATTATGTTCGAGGTCCGAGAGGGACACTGTCACGAGCAAAGTGAGTGGACACTTTTTACACACATAAACATCTACAAGTCCTGTTATGCCCATGCCCACGTCAAAAAAGTATAGATATAAGTTATGTCGTTGCTCCTTAAAAATCTCTTTTTAAAAAAAACAACAAACTTTATTTTATTATAACTTTATTTAAATGAATTAAATGTGATTATAATAATACAGTACTCTTATCCACAGAGCGAACTGTCTTGAGTGAGTCTGTAAAGAACACTAACTATAGTGGCTTACAAAGGCTAGGAAATACAAAATGCTTACTCTATCTTATTCTAGGAAAACTACCACTATTGTGTTTACTAAAGCTAAATATTGTTCACATAACTCCTCCATCCCTAAACAAAACTTCCGGGGGTTGTTGAGAGTTAGGTCCAGGTTGGAGTTTTTTACAAAATATTTTATAAGTTAAGTATAGGATTCCAACTAGCAACATTACATAAATTATTATTGTCCATACACTAATTTCTGTCACAATTATTGTCTTTTGTGGAATTGATGAGATGGTGTCCAAATTTATTTTGTCAAATTCTATATTCTTTAGGTTAATTGAAAATTCTGGTTGTTGATTAACTGAAAGACGTAGTTCAGAAGCATCTAAGAGTTTTGGATGTCCACCTTCGGTTTTGGATGAGTGATAGAGCTGTTTATCTTTGTAGAAAATTGTATCACTGTTTGGGTTAATTAAATAAATACCCTGAAGTGTCTTAGTTAAAGTTTCTTTTTGATTTGTTATTTTAATGGTTTCCTTTTGAGGGAATATTGCTAAATATTGGTTCATCTCAGGTATCCATTTAATTAGATTGTCTATGATCTCCAAAGCGGTGTATTTGCAATTGTCTGTTGTGCCATGTTGAACAATAGATGTTTCACAGTTAAGTTCATTGTGGGATATTTGTTCCAATGAGCATAAGAATTTTGATTGGATTTTGTCGTTACATTTATTATCCAAACCTAATATTCTAAATTTACTTAATTTACTTTTTGATACTAACAAATATTTTACTGTAGGGATTATAGTTACGTAACCTGACTCATATTTAGTGGGTACAGAATACAATTTGTAAATATTGAAATCTGTTTCATCTACAATTGGTAAATCAAGAGAATATACAATTTCATTTTTGCCAATTTTACAACTTACTTCTAACAAATTTTCGAATTCCCAAATATTTTCTATTTTGGGTTCTAATGGCAATTTATTATTATAGTATTTGTGAAATTTCTCTATTTCATAAAATAATTCCTTTGTGGAAATTATACTTGGGTGTAGCGTTCCTAGTTTACAGAATGTTAGTGAGTTCTCTATATCTTGTACTAAACTTAACAACATATTACATAGAATATTTAATTGATTTAGTACATCTCTAAATTTTTCTAATTCTACATAATCATCTAACTTCTTATTTATAAATAACATTTTATTCCTTAATTCACTAAAGTTTTCTTCAATTATATTTACAGTTTTGTTAAATTCTACAATAATGTCTGTACTAACAGAATATTGAGATGCAATTTGGCTTTTTATGTTGAATTGATCGTTCTTAATATTTTCTATTAGTTTATCATATTTTTGGCCGTCATAAGCGTCCAAATTTCCAGTTAACAATTTCAATATTGAGCCTAAACCATCAGCAATACCTCTTTTTCTTTTCGTTTTATCGTTATTTCTTACAGAGATTATTTCTAATTTTTCTGTTATTGTTTCTCTAGTATGGTTAATAAACTTAAAGTAATTAACAACATCTCTTATCTTACTGCCATTGTCTGTTACAAATTCAATATTTCCATCTAGACTTGCTAAGCAATTACCACAATTCTGATTAAAACAATTTGACACAATTCTACAACAAAACTCTAAATTATTTACTTGCTTAAATATTCCTTCTAAACTAAAATAATGAATAAAAGTATGATAGGTTGACTTTAGTTTTGCCTGCCCTTGATCAATTGGGATTACTCCTAAATTTTGGGTAATGTCTCTTATTTCAGTTGTTTCTAAGGCGGCTTCTTTGAGGAACAGGAGGGACCTGGAACAGGATTTACAGAAGAATTAGATTGTGGAATTACATTGATTTTTCTTGGTCTTTTTATTTTTGATAAATGAATTTTTTGTTTAGTGTTGTGGTGTCTTCTTTCAATTTTACCTGTTTTCCTTTCTGGGTTTACCGAGGTTATCTGTTCTTTATTATATTTATTTTTGGTTTTACTTTGTTTTTGTACAGTTTTAATATAAACATCAGTTGGAATTTCGGGAAGTGGTTCCTTGTTGATATTCCTTTTGGCTTGGACATTTTCTTTTGTTACTTGATTAATTTCCCTAATATGGTCATAGAGTTTTCGCGTTTTTTCTTTGTGGGTTGTAATATAATCACTTATAAATTGTCTTCCTATATCAATGTCTAAAATTGAATTTGAGTCAATGTGTCCGTACAATACTTCAAATGGAGTTAATTTTGTGACTGAATGTATACTATTGTTGTAAGCAATGATTGCATATTTTACTTTATTTCCAATTGATTCGTTCTTGAATTCGGGTTGATTGTTTAATAGCCGTATGTGTTCAATTAATGTAGAATGCAATCTTTCTCCCATTCCGTTGGACGCTGGGTGTTGCGTGCTTATAAAATGGATCTTTATTTTATGCAAGTCCATCAATTCTTTCACTAGCTTGTTATTAAATTCCGTCCCGTTGTCTGAAATGATAACTTCTGGTATGCCGTGGTGAGCAAAATAGTTTAACAGTTTATCAACTATCTCGGCTGCTTGTGCACCTGCAATACGATACACTTGGGCGTATCTGGAAAAGCTGTCAACTATACTCAGAAACTTTTGCTTGTCAAGAGATAAGCTATCTACATGGATTGTTTGAAGCGGTCTTGAAGCTGTGGGCGTTAAATTCATCTCTAATCTAAGAGGCTTTCTTTCATATTTTGTTTTTAAACATATCTCACAGTTGTTTATAAAATTTTGTACGTAATTTTTTATATTTGGCCAATAATATTTCCTTTTTATTTTTTCATATGTTTCTTGAACTCCTCGATGATTAGTTTTTCCTGTATGATAATTATTGATTATTTCTTGAATCTCATTCTCATTTTCGATATCTAATAATTTAGTTGTGCATTTAACCAACCATAGTTGTGAACTTTTAAAGGTCCTAGCTAAACAAGTTGCAAACTTCTCGTAAAAATCACTTTCAAAATATAGACTA
Organism: Aphrophora alni; assembly: GCA_963513935.1. Classification (NCBI taxonomy): domain Eukaryota; kingdom Metazoa; phylum Arthropoda; class Insecta; order Hemiptera; family Aphrophoridae; genus Aphrophora; species Aphrophora alni. The sequence continues at coordinate 23,510 of CAUPSG010000142.1, forward strand.
TATTTTATATTTGGTTCTAAATATTCCTTTACGAACTTTACTATATCATTATCAAAATTATTTTCAGATATCTCTACAATTAATCTGGTTTTGTTATTTTTAAATAATTTCTGTATTCTAACTTTTTGGGGTTCATGTTTTATTAGGGACAATACAACCTGGTTTTTTCCAAAATTTACGGGTTCGTCTAAAATAGGTATTTCGGTTACGGTGTTCCCTTCATAGTTCGAATGTACAGTTTGGTCACTATCTTCTATTGTTTCCGTGTCCGAAATTATGTCCTCGGTTTCGTCTAAGTTGGCAATCATTGATTGGTTTTCTTCTAATTCTGGGAAGTATCTGGAAATTATGTTCGCTGAGTCTGATATTGCATCAAGGCTGTCTTCGTTAATCGTTGTGTCAGTAATTTTTGGATTATTGTCAGTAATATTTAATTGTATCCTTGAGAGTGCGTCAGCATTCTGATTTAATTTACCCTTTTTATACACTATTTGATAGTCATATTCTTCTAATTTAAGTCTCCACCGAAGAAGTTTTGAGTTCGGCTCTTTTACGGAAAATAGCCATTGCAGCGGTTTGTGGTCAGAAAAGATTTTAAATTTTCTTCCGTACAAATATGGTCGAAAGTATTTCGTTGCCCAAACTATTGCAAGCAATTCTTTTTCTATAGCCGAATAATTAACTTCGTTGTCATTCAATGTTCGACTCGCATATGCGATAGGTAAATCAGCGCCGTTCTTTTTTTGGCTGAGTATTGCTCCGATTGCGAAATTACTGGCATCTGTAGTTAAATTAAATTCTTTGTCGAAGTCTGGATATTGTAGCAAGGGTTCATTTGATAATATATTTTTACAGGTTTCAAAACAATTAATATACTCTGGATTATTTATGTCAATTTTAGCGCCTTTCTTTAAACAGGTGGTAAATGGTTTTGTTATGTTAGCAAAGCTTTTAATAAATTTCCTATAATACCCTAGTAGTCCCAAAAATCCTTTAATTTCTTTAGGTGTTCTAGGAATCGGATAACATTTTATAGCCTTAACTTTATCTGGATTTGGTTTGACACCTTCTGCGGTTACTATATGCCCTAAATACGCTACTTCTTTTCTAAGGAATTCTGTTTTATCTAGTTGAATTTTAAAGTTTGCATTCCGCAATCTCTCAAAAACATCCCTAAGTCTTTCTGCGTGTTCTTGAAGACTGGTTGAATATATTATGATGTCATCTAAATATACTAGACATGTTTCGTTTTGAATTCCCCTTAGAATGTTGTTCATAATTCTTTGAAAAGTAGGAGGACTATTCTTAAGACCAAAAGCCATGCGTAAAAATTCGTAATGTCCGGTTTCCGTTGAGAATGCAGTTTTTTCTACGCTTAAAGGATCCATTTCTACCTGGTGAAATCCTGAAGTTAAATCTAATGTTGTAAAGTATTGAGATCGACCTAATTTGTCTAGGATATCGGTAATATTTGGCAATGGAAACCTGTCGTCTATGGTTTTAGAATTTAGGCCCCTAAAGTCTATTACAAGTCGAAATTTTTGTTTTCCAGATGCATCTTGCTTTTTTGGTACGATCCAAACTGGAGAATTCCATGGGGAATGAGAAGGTTGGATGATTTTTTGTTTTAACATATCTTCGATTTGATTGTTTACTTCGGTTTTGTAAATTTCCGGGTATCGATAATTTTTGGAATAAACGGGAATTTCATCAGTGGTCCTAATTACGTGTTTAATTTGATTCGTAAAAGTCAAATTATCTCCTTCAACATAAAATATATCAGAATATTCTTCTACTAGTTTAATTATTGCTTTTCTTTCTTCTAAATTCATGTGGTCCACCCTAATTTTTGACAGATCTAGTCTAGGTTTTTCTTTCTTGTGATCAAATATATTTAAATTTATTTTATTTTCTTGATTTTTTGTAAAAGTGTTTGTTTGAAAAATGTTGTAATTATTTAAAGTTTCTAGTTCAAGTGGTTTTAGCGACAATCTCTTGTTTTCAGTTGTGTTATTTATTATAGGACAATAGGCTTCACCTTCGCGTACTGTGACTATACATTGGGGAATTTCTAATCCGTCCATATTTTTATAAGATAACAATCCTTCATCGTTATTTTTACCTTTTATTTTAATTTTAACTATTTGGCTGGTACGAGCCTGGATATGATAGCTTGACATTTCTTTGACTGATACGTCCTTAGTTTTTGTGTTTAGAACATCCGTTTCTGTATTAAGATAAAGAATTGGGATCCTTTCATTGCAACATATTAGTTTATTATTTATGAAGTCTAAGTTTATTTTTAGGTCTTTAATACTATCCAATCCTAATAGTAGATCAAAGCTATTGTGAAAGTCAAATAGGTAGAATTTAGTTAATTTTTTACCTAATAGGGGTATTTTACAACTGTAATTTTCTTTTGAAACTCCGTGTGCAGTAGCTACTTCAAATGGTTCTTTAATTAGGCTTGTTTTAAAACTTTTGAATCCTAATGATTTCTTTATGAAAGATCTTGTGCTACCGGTGTCTATTAAAATTTTTAGACTGGTGTTCGGGTCGTATATGTAGGGTAGTTCATTATTATCATTTTGAATATTCATAATTGAAAAATGGTTCTTAGGTTCTGTTATCCTAAAAAAATGATTCTCTTCTGTCTGGTCTAAAAAATAATTCTGTTCTGTCTGAGTATTTGTCTCTTCTACACAGTAGTCTGATGGATCGTTGTCTGATGGATATTCGGGAAAAGTTTCGTCATAACTTGGATTTTCTTGGATCGGTGTTTGATACATAGTATAATCCTCGTTATTTTCGGTACTTCGTCCCGTCATCTGGTAGAGTTTAGGATTTTGCCTAGATATTCCATCCGATTGTCTGGTTGACGTACTCATAGGAGTGGGTTGGTACGTTTGTTTTTGATTTGATTGAGGTCTCGAATTGTGGTTATTATTAAACTGTCCACGTTGAAGTTGACCAGATGTAGTAGGAAAAGGTTTATAGTACGGGTTTGGTTGTTGGTACATTTGTCTGGGAATTTGGGGGTTTGATTGTTGGTACATTTGTCTCGGATTTTGGTTAAATGTGGCATTAAATGGTCTCTTAACAAAACTATTTTGATCTTTAGGAACAACATTTTGCTTATTAGAATATGTCATCATTTTATTATTTTTAAATTGAAAATCATTAGTTAACATGCTAAGGGCTTCCCCAAGAGTTGTGGGATTTTTGGTTCTCATGAGAGAGCCAAGTGGTTCGTGTAGACCTCTTAACAAAACTCTTAAAGCTAAATTTTGTGTATAACTGCACAATACAACTTGTGCCCCTGGTTCTTTGTTAACAAAATATGCTATCTGAAGATTTAACAATTTTTGTATTTTCTCATAAAATTTAAATGGTGTTTCACCGGCTTCCTGCTTTAGTTCCGACATTTCAAGATTTAATGTATAACAATCTCTTTTGTCTAAATAACTTAATAAAAGTGTTTTTCTAACATCTAACCAAGAGTAACTATTTGAGCTTACAACTAATTCCAAAGCTGTACCTTTTAATTTTGTCAAAATAGTAGAAAGCAAATATTCATTTTGAAAATCATCTGGGTTAGCAGATACATAAAATTTATTATATATTTTGTCACAAATCGATATGAATCTATTAAGCATTGTGGGTTCACCCGAAAATTCCGGGATCATGTCTAGGTACTCTTTCTTTAAGACTGGAGTCGTCATTTTGAATAATAAAAGCTTAAATAATCTAATAAAATTCTAATAACTAAATAACTAAGAGCTAAAGTTCTGCAAATTAAAATATTATTACACAATATATTCTTACAAATTATCTTATTTTAATTACTCACAAAATCCAAAATCTTATGCTCATTTCGCGTATCAATTAACACTTGGATAACACTAATTTCACACACTTTTCACTTTTGCTTTCACTTTTTCTTCACTTAATAATATACTTTTATTAAGTTTGAATTTATACTTAATAATATGCGTTTATTAAGTATTGTTCGCACTCCATTAACGGTTAAAACCGAAGATAATTATTTTCACTAATTTCTTGGAGTGTCCTACCGACTGCGCCAGTTATGTCGTTGCTCCTTAAAAATCTCTTTTTAAAAAAAACAACAAACTTTATTTAAATGAATTAAATGTGATTATAATAATACAGTACTCTTATCCACAGAGCGAACTGTCTTGAGTGAGTCTGTAAAGAACACTAACTATAGTGGCTTACAAAGGCTAGGAAATACAAAATGCTTACTCTATCTTATTCTAGGAAAACTACCACTATTGTGTTTACTAAAGCTAAATATTGTTCACATAACTTATATACAAACAACCAGGTTAAAAAATATATGTAACCCTACTGGATAAGACACCTTGATCTACCAATACAATTTAACATTTCCTACAAGGCGCAATAAACCAATTTTTTAGTGGCATTAAATTTATAGGATTTGCTGGTATTATATTTTATGTTGGGGATGGGTGAGTACCATGAAGAACACATCAACTTATTTTGGTTCGTGTACAGTTATGTGACATAGTAGTGCAGCATTTTTTTAATCTTTTGTTTTCTCTGTTTTCAACTAAACGGGTTGAATATACAATTAATTAGAGAACTTGGCTGAAAGTGGTGGAATTAAACTGAAAATTAAAAGATTTTTTAGAATACATATATAGAAAGCTATTAAAACACTCTCTAGACTCCCCAATATCTGGGGGGGGGGTATATCAGACCCCAGTGGCACAATCTCGACTTAGATTTTAAGTTTGAAGACCACTGGTATACAATATTACATGCCTTGTAATATTGCTCAAATAGATGTATGTGGTTTTACTCCAGTATTCACTCTCATGCACTTGCAGTTGAACTAGTCAAGAAGCAGAATAATCACATTGTATACATTTATAACTTTTTCTCTGGTATATAATCTTAAGTACTTTAATTTGACCTGATTGAGAAGCTGAATATCATAATTTTAACATTTATATGTTTTATGGCAGTATGCATTTTAGTACCAGCTGATTCCGAACAATAATCATATTTTGCACATTTATATGCTTTTCCCTAGTATGCTCTAATATGTGCACTTTAAATGAACACGATACAGAAGCAGAATATTCACAATTTCCTCATTTAAATGATTTTTCTCCAGTGTGTTTTCTCATGTGCACTTTAAGTGTATGTAATTGAGATGCAGAATAATCACAATTTGCACATTTATATGGTTTTTCTCCAGTATGCACTTTCATGTGCACTTTAAGGGAACCTGATTGAGCAGTTGAATAATCACAACTTGAACATTTATAGGGTTTCTCTCCTGTATGCACTTGCATGTGGCGTCGAAGATGACCTTTATTAGAAGTAGAATAATCACAATTTGCACATTTATATGGTTTTTCTCCTGTATGCACTGTCATGTGCACTTTAAGATTACCTGAATGAGTAGTTGAATAATCACAAAGTGTACATTTATATGGTTTTTCTCCAGTATGCACTTTCATGTGCACTTTAAGGGAACCTGATTGAGCAGTTGAATAATCACAACTTGAACATTTATAGGGTTTCTCTCCTGTATGCACTTGCATGTGGCGTCGAAGATGACCTTTATTAGAAGTAGAATAATCACAATTTGCACATTTATATGGTTTTTCTCCAGTATGCACTGTCATGTGCACTTTAAGATGACCTGAATGAGTAGTTGAATAATCACAATTTGAACATTTATATGGTTTTTCTCCTGTATGCTTACTCATGTGCTGTTTAAGAGTACCTGAATGAGCAGCTGAATAATCACAACTTGCACATTTATACAGTTTTTCTCCAGTATGCACTCTCATGTGCACTTTAAGATGACATGATTGAGTACTTGAATAATCACATTCTGCACATTTATATGGTTTTTCTCCAGTATGCACTGTCATGTGCACTTTAAGATGACCTGAACGAGTAGTTGAATAACCACAATTTGAACATTTATATGGCTTTTCTCCTGTATGCTTACTCATGTGCACTTTAAGATTACCTGATTGAGCAGTTGAATAATCACAATTTGAACATTTATATGGTTTTTCGTCCGTATGCAATCTCATATGCACTTTAAGGTTATATGATGTAGAACAAGATAAATCACATTGTCCGCATTTATATGGTTTTTCGTCCATATGCTTTTTCATGTGCAACTTAAGTTTATATGGAAGTAAAGCAGAATAATTACATTGAGTACAGTTGAAAGATTTTCTGGTTACATGGGAGGTTGATTTCCTAAATGAAGTGGACCTACGAGTACTTTTGCCAATGATCTGCATATCTAAAACAAATTGAAACAGGATTTGTCTCAATTTAAATTCAAATTATTGTTAAATAGAATAAAACTCGAACACAAGATTATACAAAATTTATGTTTACTTAATCAAACGTGTTTCAACAACAAAGTCGTCATCCTCAGTGATACACGAGCTACAATAACTAAACTATAACTGAGGATGGCGACTTTGTCGTTGAAACACGTTTGATTAAGTAAACGTAACTTTTGTGAGATCTATTATTATTATCTATTATTCTATATTATTATCTGACAAGTCAAAATCAATATTTATTTACAAATTATTGTTAATTGTTAATTATTAGTCACTGAAGTAGTTAATCTATTTTAACATCTAAAGTACTAAATTATTAAATAATGTACTGTTGACTTATATTAAATTATAACTTCATCGTTTCCCTCTAAAAATAATATACAGTACAGAAATAGTAGAGAAAGAAAATGAAGGGTATTAGTTTTGTATCAAATGATTTTGCATATCTCGTGGGAGTTTAATGCAGCCTTTCACTTTTTCTTGACTCCAGTACAGTCGACAGATATTTCATATTTCTCTAAACTTCCAATATATTTTATTAAAGGTTTTAAATATAAAGCATGATCTTTATAAAATGCTTTCAACTCTGGTCAATCCTCAATCACAGTTGTAATTATGACACACTTAGTTCACAAGCAAAGAGTTAAAAGATTATTTGTATTTTTTAAATGGCTTGCTTCATTGAATTAAAAGATATTATTTATTAAATACTTGTTTTTAAATAAGTTGTGCAATTACAATTTTGTAGTGTTGTAGAAAATATTAAAGCAATTTTTTAACATAAACAGTAGGCTGCATAAAATTTAAAAAATTAGAGCTGGACAGACACAAAACCAGATATATACAAATAATTTTCTTTACGATTGCACTCCGGAATAAATAATTTCATCCTTGTTAAATGCTACTTCCTTGGGTTATAGCTATTTGTGAGCATGGGTAAGGTTAGGTTAGGTTAGGTAGTATGAAATATGACGTACCAAAGAGCTCACTATTGAGAGTGTTAACATTTTCAATTTAGATAGCGTTTGTAAATTTCCATTAAAAAGGTTTGGTTATCACTTCTGTAACAATATAATGCTTTATTTGAGCCTGCAATATAATATATAACTATAACTTTAATTTATAGTTATATATTATAATAATAATAAGACTAGGATCATTTTAGTTCATGGGATCTCTAACAATCGACTCAATATTATTACATATGACTAAACACAGTTAATGGAATGCAAAATGATTTTAATAGCATGCCATTGGGTCTTCAACTTCTACTAAAGTATTGAGTGTGACTACAGTCGGTACTCGGTGAAATTCCATAATAAAGCAAAACAAAAATGATAAGCACTTATAAGTAGTATAGAATTGGCGGTTTTGGCTAGGCCAAAGGTCACTTTGAAAGGTCACAAAGGTCGGGGTTGTCAAGGTCACTGATAATCCAATTACAAGGTCAATTAAGGTCACATGACCCGGAACGACCTCAATTATGATAACAAGTGACCCGGAACGACCTCAATTACACGCTTAATTAACCAGATAACACGTGATCTGTAACGACCTCAATTAAGATAAATTTCCAATCATTTACCGACCCTCTATATTATTATTGAAACCTGATACATTTTAAAATTATTTTACTAGTTTATAATCATTTCAATTAGTGTGATACACGCAACTAACGTTGTATCATCCAGCAATGTTGTTTATATTTATGATTTTATTTGTTTGCGTTAAAACGGAAAATCAGACTTTATTTGTTCTAGAACATTTATCTAATTTTGGATATTTGACTGTACCCAATGTTAGTTTTACTAAAATTATTGATTCATCAAGTTTTTCAGAAGCTTTACTCATATTCCAAGAATATTACAATTTAACAATAGATGACAGAATTAGTAACGATTTGTTGGAATTAATAAAATTACCTAGATGCGGAGTACAGGATGATGTATATTTTAGATTACATAAAAATAAATGGAATAAGAAACAATTACGATGGCACTATTCTTATGCAAATAGAAATGTTCTTAATTTAACTAAACTTGCTTTTGAAACTTGGGAAAAATATACTGATCTTAATTTTGTGCATGATATTTATTCACAAGATATTTTAATTTCTAATAAAAAAGGAATTCATACATTACAAAAAAAGATTGATACCTGTGGAAATAATTTAGATGGTAAAGGATCAGTACTTGGACATGCATTTTATCCTAGTTATGATTATTCGACTGTTGAAATTCATATTGATGCAGATGAATCATGGTGTTTAGAAATAGTTCCAGAAAATTGTCATCCGGACGAAACAAGTTTATTATCAGTTTTAATTCATGAAATTGGACATACATTAGGAATATCACATTCTAATGATAAGAATTCAATAATGTTTGCATATTATATGAGTAAAAAAATTGATCTTCAAAAGGATGATATTCAAGCAGTACAAAGTTTATATGGATATCCAAAACCAATAGTTACAACTCCAACAATAATAACTACTACACCTGTGTATGAAAGTTCAACGACAGTAACAACTTCAATTGGATCAGATTTGTGCGAATTAAATAATTTAAATACGTTTTTAATAATCAATGAAAATTTATATATATTTTATAAAAAATGGTTTTGGTTAGTGAATTTGACAGATAAAATTTATAGTCAACCACAACTTATCACCGATTGGTTGTTATTTTTACCTTCAGATTTTAAACAAATAGATTTTATTTATCAGAGACCGTCTGGGAAAATTGTATTTTTTATTAATAATAACATATATTTGTTAGATTTTCCATCTTTAAGACTCGAGGTTGGTTATCCAAAAAATTTACTTAGTGTTTTTGGTTCAAGATCTATTATGAGAATCCATGGCGTATTTAATTCTTATACAGGACGTACTTTTATATTTTTTAATGATATTTAATATATGGAATTAGATGAATGTAATTTTATTGCAAAGAATTTTGGACTAATATATAAAACATTTTATAGTCTACCTCCAAAAATGGACTCAGTTTTTAGGTACACGAATGGGTTATTGTATTTTTTTAAAAATGATATTGTTATAGAGTATGATGAATTCTTAAATTCTATTGTCAAAGTTGAAAAGAACAATTTATCGATTTTTGGAATAAAATGTTTAAGAAAATTACCTACAGAGTATGGAATTATATTACATCAGTTTAAACATTTAGTTTTACAATTAGATAGATTACAAGGAAATACAAGTGATAACTTTAGACCTTAAGATATAAATTGACAGTCGTGAAGAGAACGTTTCTGTTTAAACATGTTATCGCCAGTGAGTTTATTTAAATTGTGTTCGAGGCAAGTGTGTTCTCAAACTGAAAAAATAGAAGACATTGATACACTCGAACTACCAGTGACTGTGCAAAATTATTTGAAATCTAATTGTAAGGATGTATGGAGAAATTTAAAATGTGATGTAGAAAATTTTGATTATACAAAAATAGATTTCAATAATATAACAAATAATGATTTTATATTGTTAATGAATCATCCTTTGGAACTTGCATTTCCAAATTATGTAAAACAAATAATTATTCGTGCATTTTTTTACAGTGATCGCTCAAAGATGATGTGTCAGAAATGTTTTAGTAAACTTGTTGTTAAAGATGATTTTAACATTGATAAAGCTGGGTTATTGTTTATTCACAGATATGCTTATGCTGATGAATTATTGAGAGATATCATTTTGTCTTCTGATAATTGGTGTGATATCTGTGTCTTATCACCATTATTTCATCTTTATGATATTAAAGAAATCTGTGAATACATCCCATTATCAGATTTTTGTGACGTAGATGATTGTTTACAGTTTCTAAAAGATTAAGAGGGGGAAATTGTTTTAATCGCCTCATTACACTGTCATTTTTGATTGAGTTAATTGTTTACCACGATGCAGTCAGCACAGGAAAAATTACAAGCAATAATTGATCATCCTAATATTTGTTTGTGTTCTATAGGTCTCAATTATCTTATAGCGAAAGCACAAAAATATATCAATAATTACAATCTTACTACTATTGAACCGGAGACTGAACATTATACATCGTGTATTTGGGCTGATTCATCATGTGAAAAAGGACCTGATACGTGTGTATGCGTTTTGTTCGAAAGTGTTATAAACAAAGCAAACAAGATATTGGAGAAGGGGAGACGGTGCTGTGTATCAATATAAACGATTGTATAAATTCATTTGGTGTTTAGGTGTTAAAGGAGAAGGAGTTGATTGTTGACTTCCAAGGTTTTCAGAACGACTTTATTGTGAAGGAATTAGCTATTATTTCTATCGATGAACAAGTCAATGAGTTGCATCTCTTTCAACCTCCGTGTGATTTTAATCAACTGCCTCGCAATATTCAGAAACAGGTGATTTGGCTGGAAAAACAATATCACGGACTTCCATGGAATTCTGGAATCAAACCTTATTGCAACTTAATAGAAATATTTAGAGATATTAAGATAAGTGGGACTGTTTACGTTAAAGGAAGTGAAAAAGAAAGTTTTTTATCGAATTTGTTGTCTGAATTTGATGTTAAAGTAATAAATTTAGAAAGTTTATATTGTCCTAATTTAAGTGTTTTAAAAAAACTATTTTGGAATAGTTTGTATAATAAACCATGTGTTTTCAATCATGTTTTGAAAAATTGTGCTTATGTTAATGTTCATATTTTACATGAATGGTGGAAATTAGAGCAAATAGTTTCAGATCGAATGCAAGTAGTAAATTTAGCAATAAAAGAATGTAATAACAAGGGTCACTTGGGTATGCAAGAATTAATTAAATTTTTACCAAAAGAATATCTGTTAAATCATTGTGAAGATATAGAAATTATTTTTTACAAATTACCGATACATTTAAAAACTGATATAGATATATTGAATCATTTTAAATATAAAGATCATATTAAGAAAAAAGATTGTATTTATTGTACTATGAAATAAAAACACTGTATTACATTTAATATTTTAGTTTTCTTTCTCTCCTACATGTGATAAGATATGTCCGTAAGAACTAATATTGCTAACGAATTGCATAGGCAAGTTCGTAGAAATTTTCCATCTCGATATGTTGAAGTCAAAGGTTTGAATGACCTCTATCAAGCCGATCTTGTACAAATGATACCTTTTTCTAAAATTAATAAAAGTTATAAATATATATTGGTTGTAATAAATTGTTTTAGTAAGTTTGCTATGGCTGTTCCAGTAAAATCTAAAAATAGTATTGAAATAGAAAAAGCATTAAAACCTATTTTAGATGCATGACCAATGAATCATTTGCAAACAGATAAAGGTACTGAATTTTATAATTCCAGAATTAAATCTTTGTTAAGGAAATATAATATAAATCATTATTCTACATTTTACGATAAAAAAGCTTCCATAGTTGAAAGGTTCAACAGGACAATTAAGGGTAAAATGTGGAAAGTCTTTACTCAACAAGGGAATTATAAGTGGTTAAATATACTCCCTATTATTATTAAAAATTATAATAACACTTTTCAAAGAACAATTGGTATGAAGCCTAACGAAGTGGTCAAAAGTAATGAACATTTAGTATTACAAAGAATCATTAAAAATAGAAAGTTTAAAGTGACACATGTTAAATTCAATGAAGGAGATAAAGTTAGAATAAGCAGGTTTAAAAAACCTTTTACTAAAGGATACATTCCAAATTGGTCAAATGAAATATATACTGTTTATAAAGTTCAACGAACAGTTCCAATAACCTATAAATTGAAAGATGAAGTGGGGAATATAATAAAAGGAGGGTTTTATGAACAGGAATTAAGCAAATCAAAATTTAGTGACGTGTATTTAATAGAGAAAGTGATACGAAAAAAAGGTGACAAACTGTTAGTACGTTGGTTAGGGTTTGACAAATCAAGAGACACTTGGATACATAAGAAAGACTTACTGTAGTTATGAAAGTAATAAAACAAACAGAATCAATGCCGATCGCTAATTTCGATTTATATTTAAGTGACAGTGATGAACTAAAAAAGAAGAAACATGGTTCTCTCTTACCTAATTCTATAAGGTGTATAATATCAGGTCCATCAAATTGTGGAAAAACAAATCTTATGTTTAATTTAATATTTCATCCAAACGGATTATATTTTGAAAATGTTTATATTTTTTCAAAATCAATGAATCAATCCAAGTATCAATTTCTTAGTCATGTTTTTTCAAAAATATCATATGTAGGTTATTTCATATTCAATGAAAATGATGAAGTAATGCATCTTAATGAAGTTAAAAATAATTCAATTATATTTGACGATGTTGCATGTGAACGTCAAAATAATATTAGAAATTATTTTGTAATGGGACGACACAATAATGTAGATATATTTTATCTCTGTCAGACATACAGTCACATACCAAAACAATTAATACGTGATAATGCTAATTTAATAGTACTATTTAAACAAGATAATAGAAATTTACATCATGTTTATAATGATCATGTGAATACGGACATGACATTTGAAGTTTTCACAGATGTGTTCAATGACGTGGTCAAAAAATAAAAATAGTTTTCTCGTGATAGATAAGGATTCTAATTTGAATAGAGGTAGATATAGAATTGGTTTTGACAAATTTATATCAATTTAGTTATCATTGAGATGAGTGAGAGTTATAACATAGACGAGCGTGAAAAAATTATAATGGAAATAAAAGAATTAAGACAGCGAATAAAGGAAAAACATCGTGCCTTAAAACGAGGCATTACGGACATGGAATATCATATTGAAAAAAATATAAAACCCATTATGGAACCATTCATTAAACCAGTATATGAACAATTAAAAAGTGATCAGCCAAAGAAAGACTGGATCAAATCAAATCAAAAAACATTATTAGCAACGGAGAAAAACAAAATGACTAAAAATTTAAAAAGTGTACAAAGAAAAAGAAGAAATAGTGATTCCGAAGTGGTAACTTTTACAAAGAGATTCGTTCCACCGAAAGGCGATAAAAGAAAAAATAAAGAGGATACTCCACCTTCTAAAAAACGACCTTTATCTCCACAATCACCTATGGATGCAGAAGATTTTTCGAATAAAAAGACAAAATATGAGACCTGATGATGAATAGGTAACACCTTTAGAAAAGAAAACCTTTAGACCCCGATTTAAAAATGCAAGAGGGTAGTGAAGAAAGTGAAATGGAAACGGATAGTGAAATCGAAAGTAAACCAACAACGGAAGAACCAATGGCGACTGAAGATATTTACGAATCAACCCCCTTAGAATATTTAAGATCACCTCAAGGGAGTCGCGAAGCGGAATTAATAATTAAAAATACTTTTAAAGGGAATTTGTCAATTAAATACTTTGTTTCATTTATAAATAATCCTAAAAAAATTGACAATTTATATGGAATTCGTATATATAATAATAGTTGGATGATTGGCGATAAGGAAATAGATATCGATGGAAATGATTTTATTATCGATCGCATAAGATATGTTGGAACACCCGGTTTATATGAGTTGTTATTTATGAGAGTTCCCGATGAATATATCTATACTGAGGATGATTTAATAAAATATCGTGACATTTTAAAAGCATCAAACGCCCACAGAGTAGATTATCTGTCTAAAGGAAAAATAACAGCGAATAAAAGTATTAAGTATAAAAAAATTATTTCAAAATTATTTCCTCCACGTGAACCTCGTAGTCGTCTTATGGATTGGAGTGGGAGTGGTATTACTTTAAAGGAACTTGAAAGAAAAAATCCATCATATGTCTACTGGAATGATCCTAATGAATTATGTGACAGATTGAGATTATTATTAGCATCACAGTCTGCCGGAAATTCAGGCCATACAAATGAAATTATTTCTATAATTGAGGAATTAGAAGAATCCGGTATCATTAAAAAGTCAACAAATTCATCATCATTGTAAAAATGACTGTTGATAAATTCGGACGCTATTCACATACAAATCGTCAAAAAGTAATTCGAGGTCCACCGGGTGTAGGATTTATATTAACAGAAGATGGAAATTATGATATGAAACGAAAACGAGTAAGTAATTTAGAAGAACCAACAGAAGATAATGATGCTGTAAATTTTATTACACTTAAAAAAAAGCGTTTATATTCGGATAATAATGTGTATAATGTAAATAATCATATATTACGAAATTTAAAAAATCCTGAAATAAAATCAGATGCTGTAACAAAACAATATGTTGATGGTGAAATAAATAATTTAAAATTTTTATCAAATCTTAATAATTTAAAATTATATGTGGAAAACTTAAATTATATAGTTTATCGTAATATGACAAAGGACAAACCGGTTAAATCGAGATCAGAGTGGCTTAGTGATACAAAATTGCAATTGAACGATTTAAAGTGAAACAGTATGTATCGAGGACGTGGACTATTAAGTTCTATTTCGACTCTTCCAGGAAAAATTTTAAATCGTACTATAGACATATTACCTGTAGAATTGCACATTCCAGGTTATCAATATTGTGGACCGGGTACAAAATTGAAAGAGAGATTAAACAGTGGTGATCCTGGTATTAACAAATTAGATCAAGCTTGTAAAGAACACGATATTGCATATTCTAAATATTCAGATTCTTATCAAAGAGGAATAGCCGATAAGAGGTTAGCAGATAAAGCTTGGGAACGAGTTACTTCATCAGACTCTAATCTTGGGGAAAAAGTTTCAGCTTATGCAGTTACCAATATTATGAAATTAAAAAATAAATTAGGAGGAGGTAGAACTGTCAAAAGGAAGTCTAACAAAAGGAAAAAAAAGAATAAAAAAGCATGCAAAACAAAGAAAGCTCTTGTTGAAGCTCTTCGTATTTTGAAAAAAAAAATGTATAGGTAAAGGTTATTATTTAAAACCATATAAAGGTGGAGGTGGTAAAAAAAAAAAGTAATAAATTTACCTAATCGTGCATTATCAAATATAGATATAAAAAAATATGCACAGGATTTGAACATACCTAATTTCAGAGGTGTTTTTATGCGAGACGTTTTACCTCTTAAAATTAACAAATACGAAAATGGTGTTATAAATTTAGATACAGTGCAAGGGAACGGGACACACTGGGTATGTTATCATAAGAAAAATAATAAAATTTTCTACTTTGACAGTTTTGGTAATCTACGTCCTCCACTGGAAATAATCAAATATTTTGAATCAAATTCTGATAATGTGACTATTTTTCATAATTATACGAATAAACAAAAAGCGAATAATACCCAGGCTGGAGCTTATATTATACTTATCATAAGTCGGGCTTCAAAAGGTTAAAAAGCGGTCCTTGGGTTATAGCTATTTGTGAGCATGCGTAAGGTTAGGTTAGGTTAGGTAGTATGAAATATGACGTACCACAGAGCTCACTATTGGGAGTGTTAACATTTTCAATTTAGATAGCCTTTGTAAATTTCCATTGGTTATGACTTCTGTACCAATATAATGCTTTGTTTGAGCCTGCAATATAATATATAACTATAACTTTAATTTATAGTTATATATAATAATAATAATGACTAGGATCATTGTAGTTGATGGGATCTCTAACACATGACTAAATACAGTTAATGGAATGCAAATTGATTTTAATAGCATGCCATTGGGTCTTCAACTCCTACTAAAGTAGTGCATTCTGTACTTAATTCATAAAATTACACATGTTTAGCCCACATATTGATGCTTCATATTCTAGTTGTTGGACTCTGAGATAACTGATTTAATGTTGATTTTAAATGAACTTATTATACAAGAATAATCACTGTTGTTAATGTGAATACAACCATTGATTTTACATACATAATAAATAACCCATCTAACATCTGTTAAGTTTTCAGGAGGAGTCACTCCGTTGTCATGAACACTTAACACTTAAACACATAGTTTCAGTGGGCATACCAGATGTGCGATCGTTTTAATGTGTGATGTAATGTATGTATTTATTTTAGATGCATGTGAAACTATGTGTTTAAGTGTTAAGTGTTCATGACAACGGAGTGACTCCTCCTGAAAACTTGATAATGGCAGAATAGCCAAAACGGCCGTCGTTTAAATAACGCTACTCTTGACTATTGGTGACGGTAAGTTTTCCTATTATATTAATTTATAACAATAGTCGGTATGGCAAAAAACATAAATTGTAACATCTGTTAATTCAATAATAGCATGCCGTAGTTACCACAATTGGTCTCTAGTGCAATCTGTAATGAATTCGTAAAACTACAACTTTTCAGGTAACATTATAGTGTGGTATGGGACTTCTTCTGTTATTATTAATATGGTTTAATTGGACATTTGTCAATAATATTAGTATATTCTGCTTCTCTTAGTTATATATATAATGATGCAACTTACCCTGTGAAGTACAAAGATGCCTGTCTGTTGTAGCAGTGTGTTCCTCTTCTGTAGAGTGTGACTCAACTTCCTGCAACATAAGAAGACATTATTGTAAATAAGTATCCGAAGTATAAACATATTTTAGTAATTTTTCCCAAGATATAAAATATGTTTATCATTTGTTGTCAATAACATTCTGTAAAATATTAAAAAAAATATCAATTTAATAATTTGATATTAGACACAATCAGTTTTTATGAAAAACTATAAAATAGCTAAAAATTAGGCCCATTTTGAAAATTTCCCCATTAAAATATAAATATCATTCAAATCAAACTTGTAATATAAAATATTTGAGATAAAGGTTTATAAAATGTATATATATATATATATATATATATATATATATATATATATATAATAGAAAAATGTTAGTTATAACATTTTTGGAGAGCAATGTAATGTCTATTGTACAACCTGTCTGGGTTTCCTCTCAGAAGTTGACGTTCACATGGTAATATACTGGTTTTAAACCCCCCAAACCTAGACAAGCAATATACCACTGGAAATAGGAGAATCTCTACAATACTAACGTATACGAGTTCTTCAAAAATACTTTATATATATAATAGATATTTTACAATTCATTGCGTGTCGTAAAAATTCGGGAAAATGTTCGGAAAATGTGCTTTCATAGATTACGGTCTAGATCTCACTCTACATAAATCCTACGAGATTTTTATAAACACAGCTGGATAGAGGAAGAATTTATCTATAAGGGAGTGTCAATGTTTAGTAGACTAAGCAAAATGGCTTGTGAAAAATAAACAAATGTAACATATGTTTTAGGCAAGTGTTGATTAAGTACAGCAGTGTGGAACACTAACTTCATCCGGTTATATCAATAACATCTTACCTAATTTAATACTTTAGGTTAAATGAAAATGCAAGTTCGGATCTTTAGCTTTCCATTGATGCCAAATTTATTGCAATTAGACAAATTTAGTGGATTAAAGCTTGAAAGAAAAATAAGACTTTTTACATGTCTCTTTAAGTTGTTGTCGGTACTGCTTCAGTGTAGAATAAAGTCTCTCTATTTGTGACATGTGTGTCATTACTGGATTAAGTCCCTTTGGTTCAAAAAAGTTGTTTTGGGAATAATGTGATGAAATAAATGAAAGTGGGTTCAGGGAGAGTTCGAATATGTAAGATGCAGAGGTCACCGACAGTGTCAACAGAGCCATCTATATGAGAAACTAATAATAATATGTTCACAAACACAACAACCCACACTTAAAACAATAAATTTGATTGAACAATGAAAATGGCCACAAGAGCTATCCTAGGCCAGAAATCACATAGTTATTATTTTCTATATACAGCCACACTAAATAATCATTTGCTTTGTACATTTTTTGCATTTTAAAATAAATTTTGGTTAAATAGCAAACTATTTTACAATATTTCGGTAATTATTATAAATCTATAACATGTTCACATTTCATTGATTTGACTTATCCAAATTCCACTGACACATTATTCCCAAATTTCATCAAAATAGTTAGATCCATTTTTAGGATATGCAAGCTTACAAAAAACAGCTTCAACTTAATAACAGGACATTCACCGTTTAGCACCACGATACTCCACTGCAACTCTCCACCCAGAAGTTTCATATTTATTTGTTATTCAAACTTTTATTATAAGTTGTTCAATAACTGTTTCATTTTTGTAGAATAATAACTATAACATCAATGAATACAAATTATAAAGTTACGGATAATATGGGTCATTTTAGGCAGAAAATTATTATTACATTACAAAATGATAATCCCAATGAGGCCAACCATAGAAATTTCAATATCAGTAAATTGAAAATTTAAGTTAATGATAAAGTTTTGATTTAACCAGTTTAATTTTAAGTTCATATTAAGAAATTGGATAACTTGATATAAATTTTTTAAATTAGTATAATAATCTTAATTAGGTCAGGGTTCAAAATAAACAAATTTTGAAACTAAATAACTCATTAATATCAAATTTAAATATAGGAGATTTGTTTTTAAGACTCATAATTGGAATTCAATACTTGGAACTATATTATAAATAGTTAATCTTCATCCAATGCTTTAGTGTAACTTGTACTTAAAATAAATTTATGCAAAATAATAAAGTATTTAAGTCGTTTTTGTATAAATTACAATTTAGTAAATAATTAAATAATTAGATACAGATAATTAGTGAATAGGTTAGATCAATTAGGATGAACTTTTAAGTTTAAAGTTAATGAGAGACAAATGGAACATTCTAGAACAAAGGCGTAAAGAACGCTTAGTTACAATTCAAATAAACGAGAATGACGTGGAATCAACTAAATCTAATTTCACTCTATTATATGGATCTATTTTTAACTTGTCATATTACGATAATCATACATGACTGGTCATTTAAAAGATAAAGCACCGACTGACTACTGATAAAGAAAGTTATTATTTTTTATGATTTCTATACATATTTTAAATTGTCTTTAAATTGACTCAATATTTGTAAATACAGTGTATTCCCGATTATCCGCGAACAGTTGTCAGCGAAGCAGATTATCCGTGAGTCTTGCTGAAGAAATAAGTAAATTTTTTTTACTGTTCTCTTTACCTGTTTCGTATGGGTAACAACCAGTAAAACTACGATAACAAAGTTGTGCAGTGGAGCTAAGCTTACTGACTAGAGTGGTTGGACTGTGACACTAATGAGCCGGAATTTGAGCGAATGATGGACCAAGAAATAGCAAACAAAGCAAGTAGGGGCGAGTGAAGAGCAAAGTGTAAACGAAGAGAAAGAAGGAAGGTACACGCATGCACGATTAATACACGAAGTCTCCTTGGAACACATCAATGGACTGCTCACTGCTACAGTATTTAGAAAAACAAGACGATAACATGAATTTAGCTGAAAAACTGATGCTAAAAAAAGTTCAGTCTAAAATCAAAAGACGGTGTTGGAATGATTTGTAGATGTTTCAGATTATTATTCAGATATTATTTGTATATACAACAGATAAATTTTTAGATTTGATGGCGAGTTTTGGCTTTCAATCCTTGATTAATGAAGTAACCAGGGACATCAGTGGTTCATGTATAGATCATGTGTTTTTGAGACTTTGTAAGCGTAAACAAATTCTAAATTTTGAATTGGATGTTTTAAATTGTGCAATAACCGATCATTCCTTGGTTTCTCTATCACTATTCCTGGTTGATGGTAAACAGGTCATTCAAACGAAACAACTTTGTAAAATTAATTTTGAAACCTTGGATCATAAACTCGAGTCTTGTGACTGGAGTATAGTTTACAATTGTCATTGTGTTAATACTGCTTTTGAAACATTTTTGAAAATATTCAATAAAGTAATTGAGGACTCTAAAGAAATAACCGATAGTAAGGTACGTTTTGTCAAATTGAAGCCCTGGATCACTGATAGGTTGTGTGTTCGGGTAAAAACCCGTCATCATCTTTATAAAAAACTAAAAGCTCAACCATACAATGATAAACTAAAACGCTATTATAAGTCATATGATCGTAGACTAAAAGCTGATATTAGATTAACAAAGGAGAAATTTTACGCAAATCGTTTCAAATCTTAGAGTATCTTTGCAATTTAAGTTTTTCCAAGGGCATTTTTCCTGATTGCCTAAAAACAGCTCTTGTCATACCATTATTTAAAAAAGGCCACAAAAGCTCTTTGAGTAAATATAGGCCTATTTCCCTACTATCTGTATTATCAAAGATATTAGAAAAATTAATGAAGGTGAGGCTTATGAAATTCTTTTCAACATTTAAATATTGGTGCAGTGTCCAGTTTGGTTTTAGGGAAACGTTATCAACAGAACATGCATTAACTTCATTTTTGGAATCTGTCTATAACGGCATGAACGATAATAATAAATGTTCTGCTTTATTTATTGATATAAAAAAAGCATTTGACACAGTTGATCATTTGATATTGCTTGATAAGTTGTGGGTAGCGGGGATAAGAAGAGTGGCTTATAAATGGTTTGAAAGTTACCTTGCAAATAGAATGCAATATGTTAAAGTAGGTGGTGTTGAGAGTGAATTGGGAATAGTAAAATATGGTGTCCCTTAAGGGTCTGTTTTAGGACCAATTTTGTTTTTAGTATATGTAAATGATCTGTGCATGGGTCATTTTCATGGAAGATTAACAGCTTTTGCAGATGACACAGCATTGACATACGCTGCAGGTACAACCGGTTTACTGTTCTCAAAAATGCAATCTGATTTGAATCTAATAAAAAACTGGATGGATAGAAATGGTTTAACCTTAACCCTCCAACCGGCAATGTTAATTGTCTTGAAAATTCTTCGTTTGTTTAAAAATTAATAAAATATATTATTTGTATACAAAACCTAACTTATAAGACATCATTTTTCTCAGGAAGATGCATAGAATTTATCTATGTAATAATTTTTTTTTTTTGAAACGGTTTTGGAGTAAGTATGTTAGATGTCAAAAATGATATTAACTTTTTTTCAGAAAAATCTGTATCACACAAAATCAATAGCTTACTGCCTTTTTCTAAGATATACAAAAGTTTTGTGTAATATTTTTGAATATACTTAGAAAAAAAAAAAGAAGAAAAAAATGTTACATTTAATAATTTAAAAAAATATTTTACGAAAAAACTGAATTTTCTCTTTATTTTTTCCAAAAAACATTAAAAATAGTAAAATATATTTTATACAGAACTTCTATATATCATTATGTCCAGAAAGGTGCATAGAATTTAGTTGTGTAGTGCAAAAAAAAATGTTACATGTATCACATTTGGAGTTTTTTGGTCAAATACCAAAAAATCGAGAGTAACGGAGAGTAAAATTTCACAGAAATCGCTACATAAACCATATTAAAATTTTTTTATGATTTTTTTTTAATATTGATACAGATTTGTAATATATTTGTGGATAAAAGTTGCTAAAAAGAAAAATCTATTTTGAAAATTTTCATTAGGCGTGGTACATTTTTACGTAAAATGTGAATATTGACTAACTATATTCAAACAGTAACCAAAAATATAATTTTTATTCTAAACAAAAGTTTTTATTACCCATGTTCTCACAAATATACATAGATTTTATGTGTGTAATGCAAAAAAAATTATATGGAAACATTTTAGAGTTATTACGCACAGAATCAACAAATGTACCCTGTAACCGAGGCAAAATTCCACAGAAATAGGTATATAAACCAAATAAAAATTTTTTTTAGAATTTTTTCAATATATACAAAAGTTTTGCCATATAGTTGTGAATAAATGTTGGTAAAAGTCTAAATCAATTTATACAATTTTTATAAGGGTATAGCTATGTTTATATAAAAAGTGCAACAACTAGGTTAGGTCATTTTTCACATACAACATGTAAATGATAAATTCATACATACAACATGTAAATGATAATATAATACCAAATATATCAATAATATAATGTAATAAGGTGATATAAAATAAATTGTGTGTACTTACGTTCAAAATGGCATACAGGTATGATGTATTGCTGCAGAGCTGTCAGGTAACATCACGAACCAAGTTACTGGTTACGACACCCAGATATTACACCCAGGACACCAAAAATATGACCTTAGGTCGCCAACTTCAACCCCATAACACACTGCACAAACTTTTTTTCCACCTCTAGGCAGTCTTGTTAGTGTGTGTGAGGGTGAAGTTGCCGAGCTATTTGCTGTGGATGTTGATGGTCCGTGATGAAATTGCAATTCAGGCAGGCCAGGAGAAGGAGCGTCTAAGTCCGTGGCGTAAACTAGACTACCAACTAAATTGACCATGAAAGTATGCCGTTTTTGAACGTTTTGATCCTGTGCCTTGTACAGAATCCAAGCGTTGAAAACGGCCATGTCAATAAAATTGTAGACTATCTTACGCCAGTACTTTCTGCAGGTCCGAGAACAAGTGACGTGGTAGATGCTTTTGTCTTTATTATCAACCCCACCCATAAAGGTGTTGTATTTGTGAATAACAAACGGCTTCGATTTGGTACCACCCCACTTGCTTGGCACATCAATGCTAGCAGCATGATAACCTGTGGTAAATAGTAGGACAGGTTTTCTACTTTTCTTCTCCTTGTATTTCAAGAGAAGTGTTTGGCCTCTCCTGAAATACAGGGATTCACCAGCAGATAGATCAGCTGTTACCAATGATTTTGGTAACTCCTTGCTAATTTTGTTAATCGTGCCTGTCAAAAAGGTGTTATTCGACAACAAATATGAGGAAAGAGGTACCTTTGTGTAAAAATTATCAGTAAAAAGGTGGTAACCTTTCCCCAAACAATCTGCTTTTTTCATCAAATCCTTGACAACTTTTTGGGTAAAGGGGTCAGTATCATTTGCAAAGAAGTCTCTACCACTACATTACCAGAATCTCGCCGTTGACGTAACAATGCCTGTGCAAATTTATTGGTCTCTTCGACCATTAAAATCCACATTGCATGTGTCATAAATAAATAAAGAAATGCTATCGGATTTGAATTACACGGAACATTTCTAGGGCCTACATTTTCAACAGTGAATTTGGATGTTATATCCTTCTCCTGTTCTGGCGGAATTACAGTTACCCACGGAACCACAGGTGTTTGTATTTTTGTGGTTTTTCGTCTTTTTGTATGTGTTGTACTTAGAGCAGATGTAGTGTGTGATGGTCCAGGGAGACCAATATCAAGTTGTGTAAGTGTATGTACCGGTATAACAATTTCTGGCGCGTCAAAGCCAACAAAATCTTGCTCGCCAGATGAGTCTCCCACACCAGTAACTTGGGCGACATCATCCTCAAATAAAATCTCAGCTGAGTCCTCTGAACTTACATCCGATGATCCACTATCTGCAGGGAAGTCTTCCCCTGCAGATAGATCGTCGTCAAAAATAAGAGACCTCATCTGATGAGATTTTCTCGGAGGGGAAGTTGCCACCTCATCAACCTCTAGATCACTTAGCTCTGGATCTGCGATGAGGTCTTCTAATTGAAGATTGGCTAATTTTCTAGATGCCATTTTTATAGTTTATAAAATTTAATTTAAACTTGAAAGTTACATATGCCTAGAAAAACACCAACACAATATAGCCTATCACTTCTAAAATACCTAGTCTAACAAACACATGGTTTATAAATTGTGGCTAGGCCTATAAAATAAAACTAAAATATAAAACCTTTCAAAATGAATGAAAATAATACACTAGGCCTCTGTGTATTGTCTAATAATCATAATAAATCTCACTTTTCAGATCATGTTGTGGGTAAGATAGGCCTAAATGAATCCAGAAATAAATAGGCTTAGGCCTATACAAATATAACATATAATATGAATAAATCAATCAAAATAATGCACTAAAGCTACCCTACAATTTTAATTTTCATTGTGTAAATGAAATTAACAAAATTATGAACACAATAGGCCTAACCAAACCTTGGACCATGTGCAGGTTAGACTAGAATTTTAAACACTTATATTTTGAAAAAACCTCTAAAAAAAAAAAAATCCACAATCACAAACACATTGATTATACAAAGTATAATCCAAATATAATAAAAAACCCGTTTCAAAAGATAATTATTCACAAAACTACAAGACAGATAAACCTGACTTACTGTAAGCGACAAAGAATTCACGAATAATGTGACGATTTTTACGGAAGTTAGACGGTTTACAGTTTTCACAATATCCGGTCTAGAAATTTGTAACATACACGAAATTAAAGAAGGAAATCCCTTCTTTAAAATCATGTAAGAAATAACGGTAAAATCTATGACGATATTGTAGAAATATGGACAAGTGTCTAGGGACTGCAAATCACAAGGAGATCAAAATATTCAGTAAGCCACTTCGAAGAATGTATATAACTCGTAAACTGTATAACTTAGGATGATTTCGTCTTCATAGTTCGAAAGAGGAAGAAAAATACTATATAATATTGTCAACTTGTAACATTTGGACAAGTTTTACCATTTCGAAAAAATATATGAACATATAGGTGATATTTTCTATATAAAACTCGCCGCGAGAAACTGTCGCAATCTAGCGCTAACAAGGTAAACTTCAGTCTAGTCTTATTTCTGTACTACACGCTACATAAAATTTTCTAAACTTGGTTATGACAGATTGAAAGATTACCTATTCAATGGTATAGAATACATTTCGATAATATAATATCTACTAGGATAAAAGTTGAATTGCAAAAAATGTAATTTTTAGCGTGTAAAATAGCGTTAAAATTTTTGATTTGGTTTAATTTTTATATAATAAAAACTATACTAGTTGGAAACATTTGAAAAACACAGTTTTGAAGAGAAAGACGCGATCTATCAAGCAGTGTTATGCCAGATGTGACAGATTGAAATTTCGAAATAGGAATAATTGACAAACGAGACGAATGTTTTGTTTAAAACTTGTTAACGTAAAACTTGGACGTTTCGCATCAAAAATATGCGAACTTCGCCAATTTTTGGAATATTATTTATAATGTTTTGTGGTATTTTTTTTGCATGATATGCATCTACGGAACATTAGCTTTCCAAAGGTATTTTATTTATTGCGATGGGACAATTTTAAGTGGGCGTAACGTTGAATGGCAAAATACGTGATTAAAAGTTGGTGAAATCACTTCGGAGCACGTTGGCGACCTACTGTAGGTCGCCGTGCCGGTTGGAGGGTTAAGCGATAAAAGAAAATATATTATCTTTGATCTTAAAGGTATTCATGATTATAATAATGTTTTGAAATATCATGAAGTAGGTTGTAATATGGGTAGTGTTTGCTCCTGTCTTGAAATAAAAGAAGTGACCAACTATAGATATTTAGGTATTACAATAGATAAATATTTAAATTGGAAAGAACATATTAATAATTTAAGAATTAAAATGCTGAATGCTTTGAGAAAGTTTTATTTATTGAGGAATGTTTGTTCGTTAACATCCTTGAGAATGGTCTATTTTGCAGTGGTGGAGTCGCATTGGTTATGGTCTTAGTTGTTGGGGCGGCATTTATGCTACTAATCTTAGACCACTTATCAATGTGCAGAAGCGTATAATAAAAGTAATTTTGAAGAAAAAAAGATTTGATCATTCGGATCCACTTTTTCAAAAACTTGATATCCTCCCGCTTAGAAAGCTTTATGTCTATAAGTTAATAAAAGCATTATTGAATCTAAGATCAAAGGGAAAAGGAGGGTTTAATGCATATTGCTATGCGAACCTTAGAAATCCTCGTTTGGTTTTTGTGCCTCGGGCCAGGTTAACCTTATTTCAACAATGTCTCTTTTATAATGCACCTAGAATTTTTAACTTATTGCCCTTGGAGTTAAAGGTAGACTATTCCAAGAAGAGAACCATGAAAATGGTTAAACATTGGCTATTTGGAATCGATGACATAGATCATATCTTGAAACCAGAAAATTGATTGATGTGTACAATTTACCGTTATTTTAAATATTCTCTTGTGTGTGTGTGTGTGTGTGTGTGTGGCGTGTATGTTTGTACCTGTTATTATGAGGTGTTTTGAGTATATGTATTTTGATTTGGGTATGTAGGTATAGATTTGTATATGTATGCGACATTTAAAAAAATGTATGTATATGAATGTATGTATGTATGTGTATATGTGTGTATGTATGTGTATGTATATATATGTATATATATATATATATATATATATATATATTGGCTTGGATTGTTATTATTATTTTAATAAAAGTAGATTATATTATTTCTTTTTATTTTATATTGATGCACAGCTGGTCAGCTCATGACTCTTTCTGTTTGTTTTTTGAACTGATAGCAACCCCAACACAGGCATTGCCTCTGGGGTGCTTAATTTATTTTACAAACATTAAAGTTAACTGTTGACGTGTAAGTAATTTAATTTTTTTTAATGTTATTATTACTGAAGTTTATTTTTTAAGTTTTATATGTAACATATTATTTTCATTTTTATATGTATTATTGAAGTGTACTGTTGTTTTTGTTTGTGAAATAAATATTTTCATTAAAAAAAATGTTACACTCAAACACTGAATTCGTACAATGGCCCACAATGCATTGTGAAAAATCAAAAATGTCCCCAACGTCTTCTGGGCATTTTATTCAGACATTAGTCGAAGCGAAATACCCAGAATGTGTTGTGGGTAAATAGTTTTACTTAACTGCCAAAGTAAACTTGATCTTCCACAATTGAGCAAATTGATTATACCCACAACGCATTGTGGACAATCGCTTTGACCCACAATGGGTTCTGGGTATTATCAGATTGTGCAAATGCTGAATACCCTCTAAGTAAGTAAAATAGAACACAGTTTTTAGTATTAAAATTTGATTGCATAAATTTATGAAGAAGGAATTTCCAAACTGGTCCATTCCTATGTTGCAAAAACAAATAGTAAAAAGCTGTTGTTGTAAGTTGTATATAATAAGTTTCTGTATCTACGTCTGTGTTTTATTTATAGTCAAAGTAATTTTTTTGAATAGTCCCTGTAATTTAATGAGTAATAAAACTGTTCAAGATTCCTATATATTGACAGACATACACACCTCAGTATGGGCTTCCAGCTCTGGGTTTATTTCATTATCATATGAACAAGATGGTTGCTCTTCTTTCACTACAGCTACTAGCTCTGGTATTATACGTTGCGATGTTATGTCAAACTCCTGCAATCATTTTAAAAGTGTAGAATTTACTTTTAGTCATCACATTCTAAACCACAATCACAATTTAGGACTAATGAATTAAGTCCTAGGGGTAGAGTTGATTTTCTTCAAACATGGTACGTAGATTTTCTTTTGTAACCTACTCTTGTTATCTTATGACCTTGACACTAATAGAGTATACAAAGGTTAGGAGTTTTCATGCATCGAGGGAACTTTCGATTAAACTCAATACTGGTATTTCAGATTGATGGAGCAGCAGCTTTCCCAAGTACAGTAGAATGTATCAATGAAATATGCACAATTTTTAGAGTACACAATAAAAAAACAAATGTAGTACTAATGTTTTTAAAGTCAGCATTAATTATTTTGATCAAATTTGGTTCAAGTGTACCCTCTAAAATCCCAAACAATACCTACATGATCTTAACTTCATAACTCTACAAGATATAGGACTATGCAGACCAAAACAGCTGGACAAATTTTGGTCATAATTAGTGTAGAAAGATATTTTATGCCTAAGAGTATGCTTCTAAAATATAATTAACATAAGTCTAACTCTAAGAGTACACATCTTAAAACAAAACACAAAATCAACTCTACAGATTTGAATAATTTTACTCAAACCAAGGACATAAGTATAAAAATTTCCCCTTCCTGAGAATTTGTAATCTAAAGTAATCAGTCAAAACAACACAAATATATAAAAAACAGCTTCATATCTTTGGTTCTATAAGTCAGATATACATGTGACACATCATTTTAAAGCCCTTGACCCTAGGTATCTACAGAGTGAGATAAAAGTTTACTACACCATATTCCAAAATAACACAAAACATAATTATTATACAATCTAGACTAATGGACCTACAAGTGTCCTCCTCAGGAATCTTCCTAGGATTAATTGAGCACGCAATACAGACTAAGAGTTCCTTTTTTACTTTTAATTGGCAACCAATAGACAACTTTTTAGTTCAACTGTTGAAACTCTCGAGAACAGCTGAATTAAACTCTGGATTTGACCAATCTACTTTATTAGCATTAAAACTTAGTAATTTAATTTAAAGCTTTACATTCCCAACCATTCATTAACTGCCCTCCCAGGCAGAATCCTCTAATTTCACTGCCTAATATCAAAGGCCCTTAGGGTGCGTGTATTACAATAGAAACCAGGCGACATATGGCCACAACTGGGAGTTAATACACCCTAAACAGCCATACCGCTATCCATCCCCCAAAATTATAATCTACAGTCCAACTGGGGTCGTCGATCAAATTTAACCAACAATCGACACCCAGATCATCGTTCTCAAGGTTATACACGACAATAAGGATTCCCACTTTTAAAAAAATCTAAACCCACCTATATCTTTTGATTACAAAGAATTTTTCAACAACAAAATCACTTTTTCACTTGGGCCAAACACCACTTGTCAAGTAAAGTAATATTATTAAACTGAAGTTTTTGCCTTATTTCTTCGTTCGACTGTAGAACATCACTTGACTTAATGTTGGGCAGTTTGGATTTGCAACTTGGTGTTCTAAGCTTGAGAGATTGTTTAATTGAGATTTGGCTTAAATAGACTATTTTTGTTTGTCTTCGTTGTGTTATCAAATTATTTAAAAATTTTACTTTCTATATCTAAGAATATTGAATAGTCTCAACCATACACTAGGGGCTCTCTGTATTTATCCTTGAAACTAGGAGAATAGGCCTTATGATTGCTATATGTTTACATACTTAAAAACTTACCTATTATTTGTATGTTCCTTAATTCCATTTCACAGGCCCAACTTCCACATGTTTCTCCATTTATTTCATCTTTTTCTCCTTTTTATTATTCTGGTCTTTCCTTATCTTTAAGCTATATTTATCTTAATTTACTAAAGTTGTAAAATAGATGTAGATACTTTTATACCTATGTTAACCTGTAAGCATATCAAATACCCCAATCGCATTCATTGAATCTTGTAAAATTGGCACGAGTGACCCTTTATTGGACGACATACCGACAACCAAAAAAGCTCTCAGCCAATTGTTACAAAAATAAATATAAAGTTCCACTTATTTATTTATGCAAGCGTTACCCATTCATCCTTGTCCTTTTATTAATTTCTATATTGGATATTACTTGGTTTTTGGTGTTCTAATAAGGTGTTGGTCTATTTGACAGGTTACTTGTGTTCTCTTCCTTGACTTTGAAACATTTCAAAATAATGTTGTTTCTATAAATCAGTATTCCTTTCAAACACGAGAAGACACGCACGACACCTACCGGAAAAAATGCACAACGGTAGCGATCTAAACAATTGCCTATAATTTTTAGACTTTCAACCAGATCAAAATTAATTAAAGCCATTTATCGAAATTTTAGACCTATGTTACCCACATCAAATTAATCTAAAGAATCCCACCTATCTATAAAAACCAAAATTTATACAGTAAAAAGAACGACTAAAAGAAATTTATCAACTTACAAGTGGAAACGGAACGGCCTAGAAATTTATATCAAATGGAAGGTCGCCAGTATTTCGGCGATTATAATAACATTAAAGACGCTGGGACAAAACAAACCTTGCCTATATATGAACCATATATTTCTGAGTATAAAACGTCACCTGAGTTCCTATTTAAAATTAATAATAAAGGTAGATTCTTTCAAATTACGACCGAAAGTCTGAACAAGATGGCGGCTGGAAGAAATACAAAATTGACAAGAGTTCAAAAGGTTAACGCCCACTAAGGCTAGACCGATCCCGACTGGAGAAATGTACATAGAAATGTTAGTGCGGGAATCTTTCACATATACGAAAACAATTATATACAGTTTATTAGAATAGGGTTATTTAGCTTTAAGAGTTATTTAGTCCCATGTAATATTTTAAAATTTTCAATTAATAAATTAGAATCAGTAAATATCAATGTAAACTATTACCAGTTTCTTTTTTATATAAATTAGGGTCATAATACCATTTCATACATTCCCCCCAAAACAACAAAACATAGAAATATGAACTTTTAAAAGAATCTCTTTTAATATAACCAAACATTCTAAATGAACTATGAACAAGTAAAGGATTTTTAAAACATGGAAAAATATTACAATTATTAAGATTTTGTTATTATATTTAAGTTTAAACAATAATAACAATAACAATGCCGGTGCTTTCTATCTTTAATAAAAATTGTACTTTCAAAATTAACAGGAGTAACTAAGATTTATTGAGAACACCTGTTTCCAAGACCGCTCGGACTAGCAGAGTGTAAAAGTACAGAGATGAAAGGTAAGAACTCACCATAATAAAATATACTAATTGTAACTTAGAGATTTTGATAAAAAGATTTTTTATTTGTAACACATATCGTTACAAAATGACACCCAATGTGGTTTTTTGATAAATAACTTTTTACTTTAAACGATTAATGTTACAGTTACCAAAATCTACACGAGGGTTTATTAACCTTGATAATCAATAATATTATATCAATAATGTTAATTGTGTTCGTTTTTTATTTGTAGTTTGGGGATTACTTCTTTCATATTGTTATTAACCACAAGGTTTATTGGATATTATTGTTTCTTAGTGATTTCACAGTGCAATCACATCATTTTTTGTTGATTTTATACCAAAAATTATAAAATAAATGTTAATTTCATAATTCATAAAATGAAGGGTAAAGGGATGATAAATCATTACCATTTTAAACAGGTAGTTGTGTAAAATTGAAGACCTTTGTTCAAAATAATAAATAACTATCGAAAATAATAATAATTACAAGTTATAGGAAATCATGTAAGCGCTTTGCATACATATTTTAATACACTCAATATTGTCATTTTTTCCCTCTTAGATTACAATTTATGTGTTTTTAATAATTAATTGTCTTTTAACTTGATAAAGTTTAAAATAAACTTTTATGTACCATGTTTATATAGTGATATTGGTAGATTTTTCCGATGTCATTTTTGACTTTCAATCAAATTGAACATGTTACCATTTAAATAAAAATGAAAACTTCCTGTAAAATGTTTAGCATGTATTGTTATTTCGACAAAAACATAAATCATGCTCATTTGAAGTTGTTTGTATCAAACGGTTGAAGAGATTTGCCAAAAGACATTTTACTCTCACACATATACATGTAACTAGCTAAAATCCAAAAAATGGATGTTGAATTTTTCATGAATATACTGCGCTCAAAGAGTGGTTTTTTTTGTGATCTCTGTTTGTTATCCGTTGTTTGTGAGAATTATCCAATCTAAACAAATGGACCAATTATTATCATTAGTCTGTAGGCATATTTTGGGCATATCTGAGTTGATAATTGAAAATTTGGTAGTAGCTACCACGGGACCAAAACTCAAAAGATTTTGATACAGTCTCTAAGAACACAAACAAAACTAACTGGTTGCCATCATCCCAAAATTAGCACTTTGTGTGTGATTTATTGGTAAAAAACAACAAAAATCTGCCAGAGAACTGTTAAAAATAAAAGTATCAACATCATCTTTGCTGATTTCATAAAATGTTTGTGAAATGATAAGATTAATTATTACTTGAATTAGTATGTCAAATTGAAAGTAAAAGAAAATGACGGTTCTGGAATAATTAACAAAAAACTATTTTAACCATTGTTATTAAAAACTCGATTCAAGTAAAATACAATTCACATTTAGAACAAGTTCAGAGCACAAGCAAATCAAGTTAGGCTCTTTTTCAATATTATAATACAATAATATATAACAGGACTGTGTTTTAATACAGTTTACAAAAATGTTGTAATACAGTTTACTACAGACAAAAGTTCCAGACTGACTGATTCCATGATAAATTAATAATGTCATTAATATAAACATGGCAATATCATATTATGGGATGGGTTACATAACATTTATTAGTTTGAGATTCTCTGAGTGAAAAAAGCAAAGTTTTTGGAATAATATCAAACTGTCATGATCAGCTTAAATGAGTGGGGGTTGTTTTATCAAAGTAGGCAAGTAACATAGCTCACTTGGTTAGAGCGTGGATTCTTCTCACCGAATCTTAGACAATTGAACCACGATCAATTATTATTGGCTTATCATAAAATTATTAGTCGAACTATACGCGACTACGTTAGGCCCTGCTATAGACCGACATGTTGTTGCAATACAGTGTAGTTAATATTAACATTGGTATTAGTGTAATTCTCTTATTTTTAGTTAATTAGTTTGTAGTAATACTCGTCAAAAGTGGCTAGCATAAGTTGATATTCGCCCAGTGTACTTATATTTTTTTTACCACGCGATCGGGACCCGGTAATACATTATCAAAGTAGATCCACGTACCACCCAAATCGTACCCCCCAAGCAATTCCCATTTTCTCGCTACCGTTCCAGAATGGTAGCAGAGCGTGGTTACGATCCACGGACCTCTGGGTTATGGGCCCAGCATGCTTCCATATTGCCATAATGGCTTTGGGTTTTTCCATAGCTTTGGGTTATTCATTAGTCTAACAGGCGTAAATTTTTGTTCCTTGTTATTTAAACTACAAACTCTTTCGTTAATCATCGCCTTAAAATAAAGAAACTTAACCTACAAATACTCTAATACTGTCAAGGTTAGAAAGAACAAATGTTGGTCAAGCAAGAACTGATAAGAAAGATGAAAAGAGGGATCTGTAACCTAAGACTACAAATAAATGTGTAGATCCAGCTAGGTTACCTTAGAATTGCAAAGCCCTTACTTCATATAATGAGCACCTGAGGGTGGGTTAAAATAAAGACATTAAGTAATAATATTATTATATCTCAAAATTGAGAGAGTCTCAAAGGCTCTACTTGTGAGCATGGGACATCTTCCAACCAATCATTATTAAATAAATAATAATTTAATGGAAATGTAATAATAAAAAAATATTATATGTAAATAAAAATATATTATAATTAAGAAATAAATAAAAAGAGAACTTTTATAAACAATTTAGTGTATCAGTATAGAACATTATCGAGAGAGTCTCAAAGGCTCTACTTGTGAGCATGGGACATCTTCCAACCAATTATTATTAAATAAATAATAATTTAATAGAAATGTAATAATAAAAAAATATTATATGTAAATAAAAATGTATTATAATTAATTTTATAAACAATTTAGTGTATCAGTATAGAACATTATCGAAGCAAGGGAGGAGGTGAGTTAATGATCATAAGATGTCCAAATAAGGTCTTAAACAGGACAATTCTGAGAAAAATGTTTGGAGCGGAAGGGGAAGAGCATGTTAAAGTAGAAGCTCTTTTAACCGGCATTCTAACAACCGGCATCAGCCAAGCTACTCACGGTCGGTTTTTTCCGATTATGTTCGGGCAGCTGACAGGCCTCGACTGACATTTCCCGCCAGTGCAGTGACTACGTGCGCTGTTTTCTTAGTCATCCAGTGTTTGTCTGCTTCATAAGTAACACTTTATTTTCTTCATAATGTCAACATCGCTGTAAACATTTATACATACACAAACTTCAAATTTAGTAATTTCGTGCACTGTGTGACACTACATCCAACTTTTGCAAATTAGTGTGCTCTATTACTGTGTCTTTAGAAAGTATTGGCAGTTAACCTTTGAATATCATGTGTTTACTAACATTAGTTATTATAAAATATGTAATACACACACACAAAAAAGAAACAAACATTTTGATTCCTACATCAGAGTTACCGCTTTCATCACTAGCAGTATCACTTTCACACAAACAGTTATGAATATCACTTGAATTGCTAAGTTCACTCATTATTATAATATATTATGTGTAAAAACTACACTAAAAACACTACTGATACACTAAATAATCATAAAATAAATTGTATTTACCAAAATAATATAGACAAAAACACTAAACAACAATTCACTGCCGGTATTGATTTTCACTAACATTGATTTTTCTTATAACCATCGATAAAATTGTGCAAAATGAATAGAGCGTCTTTTATTTAGAGTTACTATATAAAATAAAAAGATTTTAGCAAACCTTGTTTAATTAGATCGCGATCGCGACTTTAGCACTTTGGCCGCGACAAAATAGAAAAAGGAAAAAAAAATTCGCGATTTTTAGCACTTGGAGGGTTAAAAACTAGATACGCTCGATTTTCCGGCAAAATCGAATATCCGGCATGGCCCTGGTCCTGACCGTGCCGGTTAAAAGAGCTTCTACTGTACTTGGTAGTTAGTTGTAAGAAGTCTTTTGTAGAAACTGGACTGAAAGAGTCATTTTTTTACCTTCAGTAAAAGTTAGAAATGTATAGTTTTGAATCAACATTTGTTAGGTGAGATGGACAGAAATTTGTTGGACAAAATGGTGAAGTGTTGAATAAGGGTTGTCTAATAAGAGGTAAAGTGAATAATAAAAAGTTATGAATTCTTTGTGAATAAAAGTATATAGATGAGGATTTGGCAACTCTGTAAGTAAGAATAGGATTCAGAATAGCACATGGGTTCTTAAATTAATATTTATTTAATATCTTAAAAGTACTACAAACAGATAATTCATTTTCTTTTTTTTATAATTAAGTACGGTATTCAATTCAAGAATGGACAATGATTTCTATTGATGCATTGTAATTAATATTATAGATTTATATTTAGGTTATAGAAATATTTTTATTTTCACAAATTAAATAATAGTTACAAAAAGTGAGTTTTAAAGACAATTACTGAGTACCTAATCCTCTGATATCGTCTGAAATACCAAAGTGTATGAGTACATGTAAGTGAGAGGTAAGAACTCAAATTTATGAAATTCATAGTTACAATTCAAATAAACGAGAATGACGTGGAATCAACTTAATCTAATTTCACTCTATTATATGGATCTATTTTTAACTTGTCATATTACGATAATCATACATGACTGGTCATTTAAAAGATAAAGCACCGACTACTGATAAAGAAAGTTATTATTTTTTATGATTTCTATACATATTTTAAATTGTCTTTAATTTAACTCAATATTTGTAAATACAGTGTATTCCAGATTATCCGCGAACAGTTGTCAGCAAAGCAGATTATCCGTGAGTCTTGCTGAAGAAATAAGTAAATTTTTTCTACTGTTCTCTTTACCTGTTTCGTATGGGTAACAACCAGTAAAACTACGATAACGAAGTTGTGCAGTGGAGCTAAGCTTACTGACTAGAGTGGTTGGATTGTGACACTAATGAGCCGGAATTTGAGCGAATGATGGACCAAGAAATAGCAAACAAAGCAAGTAGGGGCGAGTGAAGAGCAAAGTGTAAACGAAGAGAAAGAAGGAAGGTACACGCATGCACGATTAATACACGAAGTCTCCTTGGAACACATCAATGGACTGCTCACTGCTACAGTATTTAGAAAAACAAGACGATAACATGAATTTAGCTGAAAAACTGATGCTAAAAAAAGTTCAGTCTAAAATCAAAAGACGGTGTTGGAATGATTTGTAGATGTTTCAGATTATTATTCAGATATTATTTGTATATACAACAGATAAATTTTTAGATTTGATGGCGAGTTTTGGCTTTCAATCCTTGATTAATGAAGTAACCAGGGACATCAGTGGTTCATGTATAGATCATGTGTTTTTGAGACTTTGTAAGCGTAAACAAATTCTAAATTTTGAATTGGATGTTTTAAATTGTGCTATACGATCATTCCTTGGTTTCTCTATCACTATTCCTGGTTGATGGTAAACAGGTCATTCAAACGAAACAACTTTGTAAAATTAATTTTGAAACCTTGGATCATAAACTCGAGTCTTGTGACTGGAGTATAGGTTACAATTGTCATTGTGTTAATACTGCTTTTGAAACATTTTTGAAAATATTCAATAAAGTAATTGAGGACTCTAAAGAAATAACCGATAGTAAGGTACGTTTTGTCAAATTGAAGCCCTGGATCACTGATAGGTTGTGTGTTCGGGTAAAAACCCGTCATCATCTTTATAAAAAACTAAAAGCTCAACCATACAATGATAAACTAAAACGCTATTATAAGTCATATGATCGTAGACTAAAAGCTGATATTAGATTAACAAAGGAGAAATTTTACGCAAATCGTTTCAAATCTTAGAGTATCTTTGCAATTTAAGTTTTTCCAAGGGCATTTTTCCTGATTGCCTAAAAACAGCTCTTGTCATACCATTATTTAAAAAAGGCCACAAAAGCTCTTTGAGTAAATATAGGCCTATTTCCCTACTATCTGTATTATCAAAGATATTAGAAAAATTAATGAAGGTGAGGCTTATGAAATTCTTTTCAACATTTAAATATTGGTGCAGTGTCCAGTTTGGTTTTAGGGAAACGTTATCAACAGAACATGCATTAACTTCATTTTTGGAATCTGTCTATAACGGCATGAACGATAATAATAAATGTTCTGCTTTATTTATTGATATAAAAAAAGCATTTGACACAGTTGATCATTTGATATTGCTTGATAAGTTGTGGGTAGCGGGGATAAGAAGAGTGGCTTATAAATGGTTTGAAAGTTACCTTGCAAATAGAATGCAATATGTTAAAGTAGGTGGTGTTGAGAGTGAATTGGGAATAGTAAAATATGGTGTCCCTTAAGGGTCTGTTTTAGGACCAATTTTGTTTTTAGTATATGTAAATGATCTGTGCATGGGTCATTTTCATGGAAGATTAACAGCTTTTGCAGATGACACAGCATTGACATACGCTGCAGGTACAACCGGTTTACTGTTCTGAAATATGCAATCTGATTTGAATCTAATAAAATACTGGATGGATAGAAATGGTTTAACCTTAAGCGATAAAAGCAAATATATTATCTTTGGTCTTAAAGGTATTCATGATTATAATAATGTTTTGAAATATCATGAAGTAGGTTGTAATATGGGTAGTGTTTGCTCCTGTCTTGAAATAAAAGAAGTGACCAACTATAGATATTTAGGTATTACAATAGATAAATATTTAAATTGGAAAGAACATATTAATAATTTAAGAATTAAAATGCTGAATGCTTTGAGAAAGTTTTATTTATTGAGGAATGTTTGTTCGTTAACATCCTTGAGAATGGTCTATTTTGCAGTGGTGGAGTCGCATATTGGTTATGGTCTTAGTTGTTGGGGCGGCATTTATGCTACTAATCTTAGACCACTTATCAATGTGCAGAAGCGTATAATAAAAGTAATTTTGAAGAAAAAAAGATTTGATCATTCGGATCCACTTTTTCAAAAACTTGATATCCTCCCGCTTAGAAAGCTTTATGTCTTTAAGTTAATAAAAGCATTATTGAATCAAAGATCAAAGGGAAAAGGAGGGTTTAATGCATATTGCTATGCGAACCTTAGAAATTCTCGTTTGGTTTTTGTGCCTCGGGCCAGGTTAACCTTATTTCAACAATGTCTCTTTTATAATGCACCTAGAATTTTTAACTTATTGCCCTTGGAGTTAAAGGTAGACTATTCCAAGAAGAGAACCATGAAAATGGTTAAACATTGGCTATTTGGAATCGATGACATAGATCATATCTTGAAACCAGAAAATTGATTGATGTGTACAATTTACCGTTATTTTAAATATTCTCTTGTGTGTGTGTGTGTGTGGCGTGTATGTTTGTATGTTTGTACCTGTTATTATGAGGTGTTTTGAGTATATGTATTTTGATTTGGGTATGTAGGTATAGATTTATATATGTATGCGACATTTAAAAAAAATGTATGTATATGAATGTATGTAAGTATGTATGTATGTATGTATGTGTATATGTGTGTATGTATGTGTATATGTGTGTGTGTGTGTGTGTGTATGTGTACGTATATATATATATATATGTATTTTGGCTTGGATTGTTATTATTATTTTAATAAAAGTAGATTATATTTTTTCTTTTTATTTTATATTGATGCACAGCTGGTCAGCTCATGACTCTTTCTGTTTGTTTCTTGAACTGATAGCAACCCCAACACAGGCATTGCCTCTGGGGTGCTTAATTTATTTTACAAACATTAAAATTAACTGTTGACGTGTAAGTAATTATAGTTTTTTTTAATGTTATTATTACTGAAGGTTATTTTTTATGGGTTTCGTATGGGTAACAACCAGTAAAACTACGATAACGAAGTTGTGCAGTAGAGCTAAGCTTACTGACTAGAGTGGTTGGACTGTGACACTAATGAGCCGGAATTTGAGCGAATGATGGACCAAGAAATAGCAGACAAAGCAAGAGGGGGCGAGTGAAGAGCAAAGTGTAAACGAAGAGAAAGAAGGAAGGTACACGCATGCACGATTAATACACAAAGTCTCCTTGGAACACATCAATGGACTGCCCACTGCTACAGTATTTAGAAAAACAAGACGATAACATGAATTTAGCTGAAAAACTGATGCTAAAAAAAGTTCGGTCTAGAATCAAAAAACGGTATTGGAATGATTTGAATATGTTACACTCAAACGCTGAATTCGTACAATGGCCCACAATGCATTGTGAAAAATCAAAAATGTCCCCAACGCGTTCTGGGCATTTTATTCAGACATTAGTCGAAGCGAAATACCCAGAATGTGTTGTGGGTAAATAGTTTTACTCAACTGCCAAAGTAAACTAACTTGTTCTTCCACAATTGAGCAAATTGATTATACCCACAACACATTGTGGACAATCGCTTTGACCCACAATGGGTTCTGGGTATTATCAGATTGTGCAAATGCTGAATACCCTCTAAGTAAGTAAAATAGAACACAGTTTTTAGTATTAAAATTTGATTGCATAAATTTATGAAGAAGGAATTTCCAAACTGGTCCATTCCTATGTTGCAAAAATCAAAATAGTAAAAAGCTGTAGTTGTAAGTTGTATATAATAAGTTTCTGTATCTACGTCTGTGTTTTATTTATAGTCAAAGTAATTTTTTTGAATAGTCCCTGTAATTTAATGAGTAATAAAACTGTTCAAGATTCCTATATATTGACAGACATACACACCTCAGTATGGGCTTCCAGCTCTGGGTTTATTTCATTATCATATGAACAAGATGGTTGCTCTTCTTTCACCACAGCTACTAGCTCTGGTATTATACGTTGCGATGTTATGTCAAACTCCTGCAATCATTTTAAAAGTGTAGAATTTACTTTTAGTCATCACATTCTAAACCACAATCACAATTTAGGACTAATGAATTAAGTCCTTGGGGTAGAGTTGATTTTCTTCAAACATGGTACGTAGAATTTCTTTTGTAACCTACTCTTGTTATCTTATGACCTTGACACTATTAGACTATACAAAGGTTAGGAGTTTTCATGCATCGAGGGAACTTTCGATTAAACTTAGTACTGGTATTTCAGATTGATGGAGCAGCAGCTTTCCCAAGTACAGTAGAATGTATCAATGAAATATGCACAATTTTTAGAGTATGCAATAAAAAAACAAATGTAGTACTAATGTTTTTAAGTCAGCATTAATTATTTTGATCAAATTTGGTTCAAGTGTACCATCTAAAATCCCAAACAATACCTACATGATCTTAACTTCATAACTCTACAAGATATAGGACTATGCAGACCAAAACAGCTGGACAAATTTTGGTCATAATTAGTGTAGAAAGATATTTTATGCCTAAGAGTATGCTTCTAAAATATAATTACCATAAGTCTAACTCTAAGAGTACCCCATCTTAAAACAAAACACAAAATCAACTCTACAGATTTGAATAATTTTACTCAAACCAAGGACATAAGTATAAAAATTTCCCTTCCTGAGAATTTGTAATCTAAAGTAATCAGTCAAAACAACACAGATATATAAAAAACAGCTTCATATCTTTGGTTCTATAAGTCAGATATACATGTGACACATCATTTTAAAGCCCTTGACCCTAGGTATCTACAGAGTGAGATAAAAGTTTACTACACCATGTTCCAAAATAACACAAAACATAATTATTATACAATCTATACTAATGGACCTACAAGTGTCCTCCCCAGGAATCTTCCTAGGATTAATTGAGCATGCAATACAGACTAAGAGTTCCTTTTTTACTTTTAATTGGCAACCAATAGACAACTTTTTAGTTCAACTGTTGAAACTCTCGAGAACAGCTGAATTAAACCCTGGATTTGACCAATCTACTTTATTAGCATTAAAATTTAGTACGTTAATTTAAAGCTTTACATTCCCAACCATTCATTAACTGCCCTCCCAGGCAGAATCCTCTAATTTCACTGCCTAATATCAAAGGCCCTTAGGGTGCGTGTATTACAATAGAAACCAGGCGACATATGGCCACAACTGGGAGTTAATACACCCTAAACAGCCATACCGCTATCCATCCCCCAAAATTATAATCTACAGTCCAACTGGGGTCGTCGATCAAATTTAACCAACAATCGACACCCAGATCATCGTTCTCAAGGTTATACACGACAATAAGGATTCCCACTTTTAAAAAAATCTAAACCCACCTATATCTTTTGATTACAAAGAATTTTTCAACAACAAAATCACTTTTTCATTTGGGCCAAACACCACTTGTCAAGTAAAGTAATATTATTAAACTGAAGTTTTCACCTTATTTCTTCGTTCGACTGTAGAACATCACTTGACTTAATGTTGGGCAGTTTGGATTTGCAACTTGGTGTTCTAAGCTTGAGAGATTGTTTAATTGAGATTTGGCTTAAATAGACTATTTTTGTTTGTCTTCGTTGTGTTATCAAATTATTTAAA
The DNA here is from genome assembly GCA_963513935.1 of Aphrophora alni. Classification (NCBI taxonomy): domain Eukaryota; kingdom Metazoa; phylum Arthropoda; class Insecta; order Hemiptera; family Aphrophoridae; genus Aphrophora; species Aphrophora alni. The sequence continues at coordinate 64,638 of CAUPSG010000142.1, forward strand.
ATTTTTACTTTCTATATCTAAGAATATTGAATAGTCTCAACCATACACTAGGGGCTCTCTGTATTTATCCTTGAAACGAGGAAAATAGGCCTTATGAATGCTATATGTTTACATATTTAAAAACTTACCTATTATTTGTATGTTCCTTAATTCCATTTCACAGGCCCTAACTTCCACATGTTTCTCAATTTATTTCATCTTTTTCTCCTTTTTATTATTCTGGTCTTTCCTTATCTTTAAGCTATATTTATCTCAATTTACTAAAGTTGTAAAATCGATGTAGATACTTTTATACCTATGTTAACCTATAAGCATATCAAATACCCCAATCGCATTCATTGAATCTTGTAAAATTGGCACGAGTGACCCTTTATTGGATGACATACCGACAACTAAACAAGCTCTCAGCCAATTGTTACAAAAATAAATATAAAGTTCCACTTATTTATTTATGCAAGCGTTACCCATTCATCCTTGTCCTTTTATTAATTTCTATATTGGATATTACTTGGTTTTTGGTGTTCTAATAAGGTGTTGGTCTATTTGACAGGTTACTTGTGTTCTCTTCCTTGACTTTGAAACATTTCAAAATAATGTTGTTTCAATAAATCAGTATTCCTTTCAAACACGAGAAGACACGCACGACACCTACCGGAAAAAATGCACAACGGTAGCGATCTAAACAATTGCCTATAATTTTTAGACTTTCAACCAGATCAAAATTAATTAAAGCCATTTATCGAAATTTTAGACCTATGTTACCCACATCAAATTAATCTAAAGAATCCCACCTATCTATAAAAACCAAAATTTATACAGTAAAAAGAATGACTAAAAGAAATTTATCAACTTACAAATGGAAACGGAACGGCCTAGAAATTTATATCAAATGGAAGGTCGCCAGTATTTCGGCGATTATAATAACATTAAAGACGCTGGAACAAAACAAACCTTGCCTATATATGAACCATATATTTCTGAGTATAAAACGTCACCTGAGTTCCTATTTAAAATTAATAATAAAGGTAGATTCTTTCAAATTACGACCGAAAGTCTGAACAAGATGGCGGCTGGAAGAAATACAAAATTGACAAGAGTTCAAAAGGTTAACGCCCACTAAGGCTAGACCGATCCCGACTGGAGAAATGTACATAGAAATGTTAGTGCGGGAATCTTTCACATATACGAAAACAATTATATACAGTTTATTAGAATAGGGTTATTTAGCTTTGTAGCATTCAAATTCAAAAAATCAATCCAGCAAAATAAATCTCATTAACTCGTTCTCCACATACACACTTCCGTCGCTTGACAGATGCTGCCACCTGGCGAGATTGTCCAAAACAAATCATCGTACGATATCAGAGGGTAAAGTGCAACGGCAAGACAGCCTATCTGCTCTAATACCGGTATGCGAGTCTACCTGTAGTCACACACAATGTCTGACTTCTATACTTAGTTACGTTAGAGATAAATTTCCTTCTAGGTCTTCAAAATTTCTACCTCAGTTTTTCTTAACAATGTTAATCTACAGTTTTTGTGCGTTTTAGTTCTAAAATGTTTAATAAATTTTCGTTTCACCGGCACAAGCTTACGTGATCTGCGACAGGATTTTCCAGGTACTAATCTTTACAGATTTTATCATATTTTAAATTTTTGTTAATGCTTTAAAATAATTTATTAATTATCATGTATTCTTTAAAATATGTATTTCATGTTTTATTTAGTATTCAATGTTCTTTTTGAAACTCAATGATTATAAAAATTTTCTTTTGTTAAAACATACTTTACAAAACCTTGCAAAGGCACATTTTGAGTTTTGAACAATTACGTGAAATATGTGCAAACTAATGTTGAACTTTAAATGATCAAAAATATCTTATTGAACATGTCAAATATAAAACAATTGGAGAAATCTGTTCTAAATCAGAAAATTTCGTTTTACAGACTTTTGCAGATCTTTGCAAGTCTTATACAAGCTTTGTTTCAAACAAATTAAATATATATAAATAGATTTATAATCATCTAAGAAGCTTTTAAGTACAATCTTAACGAATTTCTGTTATACAATCAATTTTCTTTAATTTTGACAAATAACCAGATATTTTCTTTAATAATGAACATTAATGTTAAAACATGTCTGATTTTGTACAGACGCTAAAAAACATGTTTTTTGCCATAGCTAATATGCTGGTAGAAGAAACACAGCTAAAGATCTAAACATGTTTCGTCCTGTTAACAAAACACGTTTTATTCAACATAGCTTCAGAGTTTCACGTGCACAAAAGTGATATTACAAAAAACTGACTTTATAGAACTTTAATTAAACTCATATTGTATATGTGCCTAAATTTATTTCAGCGAATATGTTTTTCTTAAAAAACTATATTTTAGATGTAGACTTGTGTAATTAATTATAAAATATATAAAAAATTATTGGGTGGAGCCTGCATGCAAACTTTCGGTCCTAACAACCTCCAAGAGGTTATTTTCTAAATTAACACAAAATTGACGTCAATTAAAAAATTTAATATTCAAAATTTTCTTTTCTTTTCTTTTTTTTTTTTTTTAAATAAACTTCTCATTTTATAATAAATTCTTTTATCTAAAACATATATATATTTATTGGCCAATATAGCATTTAAGTAATTTATCAAATAAGTAATATTATGTAACTGTTTTAAAAACTCATCATTTCATAAAGTTAAAAAAAGGGGGGGAATAAATATCAGTATCTTTTCTTTTTTTTATTTTGTAATTTTTACATTTAAGGGCGTATAATCTTTTTTTTTTTGGATTAATTATAATCCTGTTAATTGTTGAGCTGTGCTCATTGTCTTTTGTTAAATTTTGTAACTATAAAATATATAAACTAAAAAGGGGGGATAAATTTTCAGAATCTATTGATTAATTTTTTTATTAAATTATAATATTTTGCATTAAGGGCGTATAACTATTATTAATTATAATGTTGTTAATCATAAGCTGTTTATGATAATTTTGTCTCAGGATGTCTTTCTCAGTTGTAAATGATAAAATCTGAAACGTCGAAATTTCTTTTGTTTCAATAAACTTGAGCCTTGTTAATCACTAAATTGTCTTTGTCTTTTTTTTTTATTTTTATTTTTCAAACATTGTTACCATCTGGTTCCGCCTTTCTTAAATTTAAGTCCCCTGGTAACAGCTTTAAGAGAAGTTATTTAGTCCCATGTAATATTTTAAAATTTTCAATTAATAAATTAGAATCAGTAAATATCAATGTAAACTATTACTAGTTTCTTTTTTATATAAATTAGGGTCATAATACCATTTCATACATTCCCCCCAAAACAACAAAACATAGAAATATGAACTTTTAAAAGAATATCTTTGTGCATCAATTTGGACTAAACAATTAAAGAAGGCAATTGTTGAGGGAGCCTAAAACGTTGTCCTGATTTGCTCCATTTATGAAGAATTTTATTTTGAAAAAATACCAAGAAGAGCATCCAGATTGTGTGAAATAGAGGCAGCAACAATCAAGTGATATAGCAAAAGTGTTTTCTTTGCGTAATCTATCAGAAGATAGATGTTATAACCAATATTGAAAGTGTTACTAGATACTGGTGAGACCAATCCTTTTACATCAATGCATTGTTCAGCCATTTTTTTTAAATCTCATATAATTTAAAACAATTGAAGTCCAATTGGCAATTTCACAACAGTTAAATACAAGATTAACTATATGTGTGTACTAATTGCTAAAGTGATAACTTAACATTATAGCCCACTGTCATGCATTCATTTCTATAACATTAATTTAATATATTGATTTCTTGAAATTTTTTTATGAACTTTTATTTTGTATGTAATGTCCCCTTCCTTGAGGAAAGCCGCACCAACCCTTACCCGAGAAAGAGACTCTGTTATTTATAATTTATATGTTACTCTTGAACTGTTCGTCTCAGGATATTCATTTTCTTTTATGTATATTAGGTCTATTAATTAAATATGTTTCTAAAGAACACTCTATAGAAGAAAATACTATTGTAAATATTCAATGAACATAATTTTAAATAAATAACTAATTGATTGATTTTTTTTTTTCCTTCTTATCTTGTTCATTTATTAAGTAATATTTTAACTTCTGTTAGGAAAGCCTTATGGTATCAGTATTGATGTATGGTAAAACCTGCTCCCTTAATCTTTTAGATAGCTTCAAAAGGAAAATAATAAGGAAGATTGTGGGGACCAACTTGTAAAAATAGGACATGACTTATGAAGATTAGGGTGTTTTAGTTTCTTCATTAAGGTGCAAAGTCTAAAATGGATTGACCATGTTAATGAGACTGACTAACAGTAGCATAGTCAAGAGGTTATACATAAGAACACCTGGCATTGTGTGACCTAGTGGATGCTGTAAAGACACCATTTATATACGGGGTGAGTCAGACCACCCGTGCAGTACTTATAGCTGTCTTACAAACTTACCATAACACTTTTTCATTCTCATTTTCCCCTAATTTGGCTCCACTGAATCCAATGAAATTAATTTCAATTTTGAAAAATGCCCCAAAAGGGCCCTTTTTGGGGGGTAGGGGTGCTTTTTGAGGAATTTTTAAATGTAAACATGGGTTGTGTGATACATCATTTTAAAGGTCTAATTACCTTGAACATTTTGGCTCAATCAAAAGTTAATTATCTTTAACCGTATGTACAGGGTGTACCAAAACGTATTGAAATTGGACTTTAAAATAAAATACCGTGTTATCCTAACTACAATACGGAACAGCACAAGATTTTTGTCCAAGCTTATTATTGAGCTATTCTTTAAGAAAACGTGTGGTACGGGGATTTTTCACTGGATTTTGAATATTTTAAAAATGCTCAAAATTGAAGAATTTAAAAAAGCCTAAAACTCAAAATTCTTAAATAGCAACTTATAGCAAATGTTATATCAAGTAAAAGGTCTTTTAAAAACAAACATTTTTTGTATTTTATTTTTTTATCTATCTCTTACTGTTAAAAAATGGCAGCCAAAAAACTTAATTATGTCAGTTTACAAAATGTAACAAATTACTTTTATTGAACAAAAAGGTGTTTATGATTAAATAAACAGTCTCTGTTATGTAATAAGAACAAAATTCAACTTGTTTTTATTTTTCAATGTGGCTCAATACTTTGGTAGTAGTTGTCCATGTTTATCTTTAAAACATTGAAAAATAAAAACAAGTTGAATTTTGTTCTTATTACATAACAGAGACTGTTTATTTAATCATAAACACCTTTTTATTCAAATAAAAAGCTTTGTCTTAAATAACTTCAATTGAAATTGAAAAAAAGTTAAATGGTGTAAGAGTTTATATATATATATATATATATATATATATATATATATATATCTCGAGTAATTGTTATAACACACATATAAATGGAAAACACAAGCAATTATTGGAGTCCATATCTCTGGAAATTATTTTGTCAACACAATAGTTCATATACATATCGTAGGGTATTATTGCAACACAAATATCAATGGAAACACAATTAATTAGGCTATAGTCTATATCTCTGGAATTATTTTATACATACAATAGTTCATATCTCTTAATCTCGGGGTACTAGGTTAGTGCGGCTTTTACCAAGGAAATTAGATATAATACCATTTAATATAAAGGACATAAAAGGAAAACAAAATGAAAGAATTAATTTTAGTTTTAGTACATGGAGAAAAATAAAAAAATGAGATGAATGAAATTGACAATTTATAACTGTTCAAAACTGAATAAGCTGTTCAAGTTTGTTATATTTTTTTATATAGATGTTCGTATTCAGTTTTATGCTTTTATTGATTCCACTTTCAACTTGTGAACACTAATATTTATGAAAAAAGAACAGGCCACATAGGGTTTATGATTTAAAAAAAATAACGCAATGGAATGCAAATGGAAGGATCTCACCAGTTCATAGAATCTGTCTTGTCATCATCTTCATATCAGATCAACTTTAATATATATATTAACATTCGAAATTTTCACCCAATATTATTTCTTCTTATTATTTTCATGATGTAGGAAATATATTTTTAATTTATGTAAATTTCTTCAATTACTGTAGTAGCAGAAATTTGGAATGCGTCTTATTTGCCTCCAATTTTTAACTCTCTCCCTTTTCACTCCTAAATCATTGTTAGACCATGTACATAGAGATTCGAATTTATATTTGTATTTCTTTGAAATGATAATGTATATTTGGTTCACTAATGATATGAATATATGATTCTACTTTATTAAATGAGAAGTTGTTAATAACTTCATTTATATTTATTTCTTCTAATTTTGTAAATTAGGTTGTTAAACTATATTAAGGATCCAAATAACTTCTTTTAAAATAATATGTTGTCTTAAAACTAATATACATATTTTGATTTTAATCTTAAATTTATTGTAAATTAGCGCATCTCAATTGTCTATGGAATCTATTTAAATCACATGATTTAGTTGTCGGTGGGCGTGTCTTTTAAAATGTCTGTCACTTGATTTCTTTCGTCCGCCATCTTGACTATGACTTTCGGCCGTAATTTGAAAGATTTTACCTTTTTTATTGATTCTAAATAAGAACTCGGGTGACGTTTTATGTTCAGGGATATATGGTTTATATATAGGCCTGGTTTGTTTGGTCTCTAGGCTTTCTGTATTTCTACAATCGGCGAAATACTGACACTGTATTTCAAACTGGCAATTTATTTGGTTGACTTTTTCGTCTTGATAAAAGCAGATTATTTTTATTTCCTTATCTCTGCCTTTGAGTTGTTAATTTTTACGGGTAGATCGAATATTTAGGCTTAAATTTTATATAGGTCTTCCTAGGTTTAAAATTTGGTAAGTTACGTTAATTAATTATTGTCCGGTCGAAAATCTTGAATTTGACATTGTTTTGGATTGGCGTTTCGCATTCTTGCCACTAGGCGCGTGTATGTCGTCGTTTGAAATGAATGGAATTAATATAAATTTGCATGATAAATTATTTATTGACAACATCTTTTTCGAGTTGTTACAATATTTAGGGAACAGGGTCAGCTGAAACTGGGCGTTACTTCAGCTCAGGACTTGAATAATAATTGAGTAGCAGTGACAGAGCATGCCAAAGGTTAGGTTAGACTAAGTACACCTGTTACACCAATTAAAAAAAAGTTATATATGAAGAAAGGACATACAATTTCAAAATGAAGGCAGTTTTAAACAGTTTTTAGGCCATTAATTCTTATCCAAGTCCAATATGAGTCTATAAAAACCCATTTTGATTTGCTTTGTGATTGCTCACAGTAATTTTAAGATCCACTTTTGCAAACAAGCAGTAAAAATAACCATAAAAAGTCATTTGCATTGTTTCGCGACAATGTATCAGCTTCAACAAATATTTTTGTTTGTTTTTATATATGTTATTACTCATGAATTAAAAATCCAACAGTAAACTAAACAGACAAACATACACACCTTGGAATGGATCCCCTCCTCTGAAGTCATTGAACAATCATACAACACAGTTGATGTAGGCTCCAGTTCATTCTCTATTTTAGGTATAAGATCAGGTTTTAGCTCTTGTGGAAAGTGTAACTCTTCAGTCCCTCCAAACTCCTACAATCATTTAAACATCATTAAACTGTATTTACAGTTTCTTCTTGTAGTAAATATCTATAGGCCTTACTTGCTTTTACTCAAGCAATCAATCATTTATTAATTGTTGTATAACAAACATCAAACTTTACGGTTATTATATCATTACAATGGATGTTACAATAATGGCTATATAATAATTTAACACATGTAACAAAAAAAAGTTCAAAAGAGAGTAAACTTACCGTTTACTTATAGAATAAGTTTGGTACGTAATTGGGAAAATTTTTAACCTCCGTTTTTGACTAATCATCACGTTTAATGGCCTCAGTAAACTAAAAGTGATTTTCGATATGCCATCCGTCTATGGTCATTGTAGTCTGTATGTAAGGATGATAGTGAACACACAATTTATGATAGGAATATGAAATTTGTTAGAAAGGACTATAGTGTGCTCATATAGAACTCTATTGAAATTTAGAAAAATCTACTTGTAATTGTCAAAATGGTGGCCATTTTAAACAGATTTTTGTTCATATTTCGAGTGATATTTATTTTGTAACACACTAAATTTTATAATAAGTTGCACATTTCAATTCTGTATATAATACTATCCCTACTGAGACAAATACTAAATATTGTTTACACTGATGACTGACGGTACTTGATAGAATTCCATTTTAACAAATAAAACACAATTTTTCTTTTGTAAATTCTATAATTTATTTGGTCTAGCCGACCATGGTTTCGCCAGTTACGGCATTGACGAGGCTCTTACAAGACTAAATACAAAGCACACATAACTATTATAAAAGGTTGAGAAAGGCAGGAAATTCCCGTTAACAAACAAAGCACAAAGACCCGGGGGAAACCCCACAGGTCATTCACACATGTATTAACCAACCTTGAATAGAGGTTGAAGTAAAGGAGAAAATGACAAAAATTCCGTTTGGTCATTTAAAACTAGATTATCATCATTACACAAAAGTCTCTTAATTTCTAAAATTTCCAAAACATTTAATTTTCTACTTTTTACGTTAACATGTAAAATTTCAAAATTAACATTAGAATAAAAATCTGTCAATGCATGATTTTTTAAATGGTTAGAAAAACTAGAATCATTATAACCTAACCGCCAACTCCTTTCATGCTCATCTAACCTACACTTAAAACTACGGCCTGTTTGGCCAACATAAGCAGCATTACAAATACTACATGTCAGTTTGTACACACCACTTTTTTGCATTTTTTCTATTTTATCTTTGGAATTTACCAACATCTTTCCTAAATTTTGTTTACAATAATAAGCTGGTTTACAGTGTTTTTTTCTTTTCTAAAACTTTACCAACTGCATGGCTAACTTTACCAAAATAGTTAATTCTACGCCACTTTTGTGTGGAGTTATTAGAATTGACTATTGGAAAAATAAAGGATTTAGCCTTATTTTTAAATTTTCTTTTTAACATTTTATCAATGAGATTAACCTCAAAACCATTATTAATGGCTATTTGTTTAATACAAGCTAGCTCAGCACAAAAATCATCATTAGACATAGGAATATTAATGAGGCGATACAACATACTATGAAAAGCCACTAATTTATGATTATGTGGATGTTGTGATGTAACATGTATAATGTTGTCACTAAACGTAGTGCCGCGCTCCGACTCTCGCGATCGTGGATCCGTACGCCGCACTCTCGCAGCAGCTGCACTTACCACCGACCACTCTCTCTGTCTTCACGAATTTAAGATTCTATGTTCCCTTTTTGGAACACTATTATCACGAACTCTTAAACTCGCTGTACGATCACCACCGACTGGGCGAACCACCTTTCTTTTCAGAGCAAGCGCGGGCAAGGCCAAGGTGCTCACTTTTACTTTTTTGAATCAAAGATTTTGCAACTCTTGGCTCTAATAAGTATGAGCTTGTCCTCATAAACTTATTAAATTTTAATTTACGCAAAATTCCCTGAATTTTATCTCAATGCTCGATTATCTGACTCTTTTTTAAGATTAACACTCTCTCTCTCCAAGGTCGTGCCTTTTGGGAGAAATCGGCTCTTAAGTTCTGATGATAACTTTTTTTAAATTTTCAAATTATATTACCAGAGCACATATATATAAGATTTATGTTTAAACAAGGTTAAATAACATATACAGAATGGATATATATTGAAAACACAACAAAATTTAGAAATGAATTATTTATATATATTCTTTTCTCTTTTTGCACAGAAAAATTTTATATTCAAAAACTTTTTTAATCACACCAAACAATTTAATTAAACAATAACACAACTATTTATTCATTTGACAAAATATATCAATGTAATATTTTCTATATCTTAAACAAAATAAAAACGCTTGACTTTTCAGACAGAACCACAAACAGTTTTTCCTGTACTGAAAAAGTCGTATTTAAATTATTAATTATTTTCAACACCAAAGCAGAGGTTTAAAAATGAAGTTTCCATTTCCTTCAGTGTTTGAGCCCTGGTGAACCTTGAAGCTGTACATATGTGAAAGAGTCTCCACTCACTACAATCGTGTTGGTGACTCGGCCCTGCCAGATCTTGTAATTAAACTAATATTAAATTTATTTTGGGGAGTCAGGGTTTCAAATTACATTTTTGACAATAACATTGCTATCAGTCATTGTTGGTAGCATTACACGCAGAACTGATTTCTGGAAATTTGTATCTAATTCAGTGTGTTATAAGTTGAATATTGCACAAGATATGAACACCAAATTTGTTTAATATAGCTGCCATTATGTAATTTTCTGTTTGATTTTAGAATTTCAAATAAGGTTCTACATGAGCACGCTATAGTCTCCTCTACCAAATTTCATGTTCCTACCTTAATTTTTATGCCCGCCAATGTACTTACGTACAGATGACAACAACAACAAATGGACTGGATGTTAAAATACTCTTTGTTTCTTGAGGCCATGAAACGTTAATACAGAGGTCAAAACTACACAAATTGGCCTATTAATGAACATGTGACCATCTCCACTTCTTTTGACCAGCTGGAAGCTCCGGCAGGCTGTTGACCGCGTACACTTTAGCCGAATCTTGTCAGGAAGGGCCAAGGAGTCGGGTTAGGACGCTAATGAACGCACGCAATGCAAGTGAAATTAAATGTTATATTTTATTTTAGCGCCGAATTAAAAGATTACAGAATTATTATATTTTATAAAAAACACATAACGGCTAGAAAAAGCCTTAATAGTGGCCGAAAAACACTATTTTATTATTTAGAATTCCTTTACATCCTAATTTATACTTATTATAGTTTTGGTTTGGTGGGCTCCTTGGCTAGGCCACATCCATATAGTAAACTTCATACACTGGGTAGGTAAAAACTAAGTTTAAACATTTGTGTCAGCTTGTTCTATCAATTCAAACCATGATTTAGAAACAAAGTTTATAACACGGTTTATTTTCTCTTCTTAAATAAATACAATCCTCTATATTATAAAACTTACCTCTATTTTAACTTTGGTAAGAGCCAGTGGATCTTCTTTGTTATTATCTACCTTCATCCTAAACACAAACAGAAAGACAACCAAGCTTTAGTACTGCACTCAAGTATAATATTTTTTTCTATTGTTGTACCAATATTATTTGTGTAACAAGACACATAATAAACTAATCGAACAAGTTAAAATTTATTGAATTAAAACAAATATATGGATACTCTATCAAAACTTATACGAGTATATATTACACTTTACATTAACAAAAACTTGGACCAACACAAATAGTATAGTCATAGTCATAATCAAACAAAAAAAGAATTTTATACAAAATAAATGGCCGTGAAAAATAATAAATCAACATCTATACGAATATAGACTGAAGTGAAGTAGAACTTAGAACAGCAATCTAAACGTCACGTTTTTATTATCTTATCGGGGGATATTCACAGGTGAGCCTTATCTTGTCACTTTGTGGTGTGTTGCAGGTCAAATAAAGGTTAGGTTAAATATATTAATATGTTGTTGTATCCTAGTCACATTACTACTATGGGTAGGATCATTACACAATGCACTTTGTCAAATGTCAGCATTTCCATAAGGGAGGAAGACCATAACATCCAGAATTTTTAAATTCACTTTAACCATCATTTCCAGTCACCGAAACCATTCTTGTTTCCAAGTAGCAAAAGCAGTGTCCAGAACAGCTGTGCAAGTTTTATATAGTAACCTGATAAGTATCCTTTCTTAATCAACTGAACTGATCTACAGCTGGTAAAAAATCACTTTACCATTAGCTCGTGTGGAAGTTGCCTACTAGACCCACGACACACTGATTCTTGTACTTACCCAAACCTATAACAGCAACCAACTATTTCAAATCCATCACAGTACAAGAGTAGAGTAATATTGAAAGGACAACAATCCCGTCTAGATATTCACAAGACGACAGATATTCCTAGAGTATAAGAATCCTCATTGAATGAAAGGAAAGTATCTTTTTACTGATATATATTCTTTAAATTACTACGAACCTGAAAACCCGAAACGATGGCACACCAGGATAGGATGTAAGGAGATATACATCACACAAAGAATGAGCTTATAACAATAAAATAAATAATTTATATAACCTAACCTAAAGAAATAAAATAAAAAGATGTAACTGACATAACGTTTTCAATTGCGATATACTGTTATTTTTCTAGGATCAAAAGTATAAATTTAACAACTAAGTTATACAATGAACCCTGCAAAGATCAACTAACAAACAAACTAGAGCTATAAGAACAATTTCTAGTGATTTAAATAGTTAATTTTAATGTAACAGCGGATATTTCTTGTTGAAACTCCATATTCAAGGATTAAATAAAGCAATAAAGCTAGTTTCAAAATTATTTAATAATATAAATGAGCTACAATTGTTTCCCCTTGCGGCATCATCGGTCAGCATCAATTGTTGAAGCTTTATTGTTTTATTTATTCCTTGAATTTAAATAGTTAAAATCTACAAACAAATATCACAAGTTTAATTAATCCTCAAGGATTGTTCATCACTATTATGTAAAAAGAAAACAAGTTGTACAAACTCACCATGACACTGGAATCTCCACTTCTTCTAATTCTGTCTTAATTTCTTTAATTGAACCAAAGTCTTCCATTTTCTATAAAATGAAAAATTATTTACATATTAAATAATTATTTTGAAGTTTAATTTCGTGGATAGTTCAGTATATTGAATAGTAAAGCGCAACATATTTCCACAATCCATACATTAACCCCAGAACTGAATTCTATGATGAATATTGTTAGGAGAATTAGAGAAAGAACTACCATTTCCCCCAAAGCATAACATCAAGTGATAGCGCGACATTGTCACAAAACAAAAATGAGGGTTACAAAAAAATATCATATAGAATGAACTTTATTGCAGGGCATAAACAAAAATTTCATCTATACCCTGTTATAAAAAAATAGTCCAAAACAATCCGCTCAATGAAAAAAAAATTCCATGGTTTCCAACCCGTAATAATATACCGATGATCGATCGATAAATATTGAATGCAAGAACGAGCAGCATATGTACGAACAACACAGAGAAGTGCTGGTAACGACGTGGTGCATTTGGATAGGGGAAGTAGGGGAGGCATGGCCACAGCCGCTTAGCGCAGCTCTGCTCTCAGCTGATGAAGGAATTTACCCCTCTCTCTTATCCCTGATTCTTAGCAACTCGTGGCACCTACTCTTGTTCACATTATGGATTGTGGATTGCTATTGATGTGTGACTTGAGAACATAGCTGCCTCTGGCAAGAATGTTGTTTGCACAGTTTGCTCAGAAAAAAAAATCATTTTAAAAAAAATCTCAAATCTCATTATTTGAGACAGCATCCGGGTGCTGCAGTTAAGGATAAATCTCCCACTAGCGGATATATCAATAAATTTTTATTTAATCACAGGTCTGTGGTACAGAAAAGAAGTCAGCAGAAAGTGGTAATGTGACCGATGTAGGCCTAATCGGCGAGTCTAGGTCAAGTACTTTGTCTTTGGTGAACATGGAGACAGATGATGAACATAATTGTTCTATCGCATCTAGTACATCAAGTAATTTGTTTGATACTAGCAAAATTCAAAAAATTCTGGAGAAAGTACATGGTAAGAAAATCAAATTCAATTAAACTTAATATAGGCCTACTTTAATATTATGTTTTTCTCAGAAACGAAGTTGTTCAGTGCATATCATCTTAGAGTACAACCCCCACCCTTGGAGAGGAACCTTGAGCCTTTTCCACATGAAAGGCTATGTTAGTTCTGTCATTGAGTTATACAGTTGATGAGCATCTCGATTATTGACGCCACTGAAGTCTGTACATGGGGTTCAACGCAAAACTTTGATTTTCTCTTCTTAATTGTATATATATATATATATATATATATATATATATATATATATATATATATATAATGATAAACATTTATTTGAATTGTGATTTATTATGAACTGTAACACACCCTAAAGTTTAGTGAACACGACACACCGCTTAAACCTAGCTATTGAAATTGCCATCTTGGACAGCAACAACTGCAGCACACTTAGTGGAAAAAAAAGGTACTGTGATACATTTACAATTCTAATAGTAATATGTTTAGTCATATGATTATATATGTACAAATCATTAAATCAAATAATATAGTTGCAGACGCTATTATTAATGTCTGCTGGTCCTCCAAACTCAATTAACTATCAATCATTTTACCAACATTTAAACACATAAAAATTATTTTATATGTATTCATTTCTTTATAACCCCAACAGTAGTTATTATTATCAAATAAATGTTAAGTAGGCCTGTATTACGTTCTTTTAATAATTTTGTTTGAATTTATTTAAATAGTTTCTCATTTTCTCTCAATAAGTTGTTTTAACAAGATAAAACAACCTGTATTGTACTTTTAATTTTTTTCATATATATTAAGACTAGTTTATATTTAGCGAACTATTACTTAAGTTTAAAATAACAAAAATACTTCTACCTACAAGGTTTTATTTAAACCATTATCTTTAGAGCTTTAATCTGGTATTTTTAAAAAATTTCCAGAATTGATATTTTTAGTTATTTCATTATTCTTTAGGCCTAAAGCATTTATAAACATTTTGATGTTTTCCTAGGGAACTGATTTAACTATAAAATGTATATTTTGAAAACAATTAAAAATGTTTTGTTATTTTTACCCAGACATCTAAGAGGTTTGGCGGTCTACAAATTAAAAAAAGTACAATATAATACTGTATTTGTAAGTGTGGCAAAGTAACCATAAAAAATTAGGCCTACTGCCAGTTGTCACTACTTTAATTACAATTTCATCACAATCATAAAAATGTATAATAATAGTAGGCCTAGTTAATATATGGGTTGAATACTACTCTAAGTGACCCTCTGCAAAAATCCAAAATTGGTCTACATTACAGAGATTTACCAGGCCTGGGATCAAAAACTTCACGGGTCTAATGAAAATTTGTTAGACTAGTAGAAAAGAGTACAGTATTGGTATCGATAACTACCGCACCTGATTTCTTGTGTAACTAACCCCAGAAGAAAAACGGGACCTCATTCCATCTGCACGATCTATTGACAGTTTGCTGAGATGAGCTTGAAACAGTTCAGTATTTTGAAACAGCTGAGTATATTTACATTTCAAATAATTAATAAACAAATACCAACTTACACAAAAAAAACAGAACACTAACGCAATCTATCCGTGGAAGTTGACAACTCAATTTTAACATTGTAACCTGGCCTATTGAAACTTTAATATGTTGGCTATCTACCATAAAAAGCCTGAAACATAAACCAAGGCCGTTTAATAAATAAATAAAGGGATAAGTTGACAAACACTAAACCAGCGAAGCAAATATTCCATGACAACATGACCTAGCCAGTACAAATAAGGCATAAATAGCTAATTATCCCAAAATATCGAAATATACTGTGGGATGAAGAATTAAATTATCTTTCAAATGGTCACCTCACAATTTTAGTAAAGGTCCGTTTAATTAAATACGAAGTCTTCAAAGGTGATGAACTCAGGGAAATTTACCAAGTCAAGTTACAGACGAAGCTAAGCCCCGCCTCCAGCATGCTTTGTGATTGGTTGACGCCATTCATGGCGGCGATCTTCAAATTGTCTTAGAGATTAGCATTTTTTCTAAATTAATAATTCAGGCAAGGCATAAATGAAGAGTTTGATTCTCAAAAATTAGTTTTAAATTAAATAGAATTAGGCCTAGTTAGAACATGTAAATTAGGATATAATCATCATATCATAAAATCATTTTCAGTCACCAAAAATTGTATTCATTTAAGCCCATGCAAATAATCGGTACTAATGATTTTGGTAATGAGATTAAAAGTGAACTCCGATTTATGTATTAATTCGCTAAAAGGATGCTATATTCATTTCCTAAGCAGACGCTTGACCCAGACAGACGCCTAAAATCCATGCCGGTTCTCTTCATTTCATTTTGACTGTTAGAACGCTTCAAAACATCCAGGAATCATTACTAGGAAGAAGACAACAGATATTGGGTGAGAGAAAACCAATTATACGAACATTTCATAGTGATAAACTCCTATTTTCATCAAAATTAATAACCCAAAAATCTCATAGTGATCCAAACTTTTGTATACCAAAGCCTACAATGATAAGACACTTTTGAACTCTCTCTTTTAATAATCACCCCCATCATTTAATGTTCTCACTAGATTTAAGTTAGTTAATAGTTATTTTAAGATTTAAATGCAAACTGTAATTAACTGTAGGCGTGGATGAATCCAGCCGAATACCCCTAGCCCGAGATTTGTAATTTAAGTTTAAAATACGAACAAAACCCGACTGAGACTATTATAATTTATTCTTTTAATAACCCAATTTGTACAAATGATATTGATAATATTTTAATAGAATTTCCAGTGAATTTCATGTATTTGATTGAGATTCCCAAGCTAACCAAACTAACATTCAGTGAAGGGATCAGAGACAATAATATATTTTAGAATAATTGTAAAGATTTTGAATTTTATTTGTGAACCATAATTATTTATGTCACTAAAGTTTTCTTTCTTTTATGGTTATTGTGTAAAACATTTTTTGGTGCTTATTTCCTACTAATTAACCTAAGATTTTAGTTAAATTTTTCAAAGGAGATAGATCAATTTAAATCAAAGTAACTCTATATAGATAAGTAAAGCATTCTTAGATTCAATTAAATTGATTTAACCAAAGATTTTAACAATATTAAATCAGCTTACCATAGCCTGTACATAAAGTGTGTATATGAATTTAGCTTTCAAGCTCAATACTTTGTCCACTTAGAATTTGGTATTTTGTGTACTACGTGTGGAATGGTTTTCCAGTATACCTTTAACAATGGTCATTATTTTACTGATTCTGTAATGCCTGATGCTTTTTGCCATTTAAAATAGAACCTTAATCACCATATTATTCTTTCTGACATTCGTAAAGAAAGTGTGAAAGTTTTTCAGAAACAAAAGTTGAACAATGAGTATCTTTCAAAGAAAAGAAAGAGAATGCTCTAAATTGTGCAAATGCTGCATATCTAACATACAAATTAAACACTTCTTATAAGTCATATAAATCTGTAATTACTAAACTACATAATAGTGTAAGTTCAGTAGGATGAATCTGAAACATAAACACTACAAAACAAATCCCGGCAACACATTAAATGATAATTTGTCTTTAACTGTTTATAGGATTTCATATTTGAATACCAGAAGACAAAGTTGATGTCTGAATAATCTTTGTACTGAACAAAGTACATACTACTCTTAGTGAAAAGAAATTAGATTTAAGTTAGGTAAGTACATCATAAGACAGGAGACCATTGACAATAGTTGGGAATAATAATCCCTGAGGTTATTAATGTTGCATATGTTTAAAAATATTATTTGAAATAAATTGTGTTTCCTGATTGTATTATATAACCAGACAATAAATTTAGGCTCTTAAATACAATTGAACCACCGATATTTCATTATTTAATGAACCTGTAGCACAGCTTATTAAAGTAATTCTATTTCATAAGATTATTTATTTTATTATAGTTACTTCATGTACACAGTATATGTGCGTCTCTTATGTATGTAAAGTATAATAATATATATGTGTCAGTAGCTTATCTCATGATGCTACCCATGCCCATGGCAGAGAAACATGTTGTGCAAATAAGATAAAGGAACCACTATTGACTGTTTAGATATGTGTAATACATTTATATAACAGTTTGAAGAATTATTAATGATTTTAAACCTCAACATAAAAGTCAAAAATCAAGATCACAGATAAAATACATGATTAAAATTCATTTACACAGATGCAAATGCATTGAACATCATATGAGTTGTTATAGTTTTGACGATTTTTATAGTAGTAATATCCATATCCAAATCTTTCAATGATTAGTACATGCTAATCTCAAAAGAAACCATTAATACCATGGATGAGCCCTGCCGAGAATTCCCTGAGTTTTTAGACTCTCTTCAAAATATAGGGTAAATACTTAATTTTATAAAGTTAGAATTGTTGGTAATTGTGTAATGTACCTTGCGGTGAGATTTAGTAAAGAAATTTGTGGAAATTGTTTATACATACCTTATTTTGAAACAATTAGATCATATTTAATGTCGGAAGACACTTTTAAAGTACCAAAATCCATTAGTTAAAAGTCCAAAATAACCAATATAAAAGAAAGAAATCCAGATCTGCTGAGATTAGTACGTATGCACGTACATTCATAAACTTGGTCAATGTTTGATAACATTGTTGCTATTTGATGTCGGAGTTTATTTGGCAAGGACTAATTGTTTTATCAGGTCTATTAGGTAATGATCTGTCCAAACCTATAATTCTTCAATTGTACGTCATAATATTAGGCTGTTATATTAGGTGTTAATATTAATGACATATAATGCCATACCATACCCAATTAATTGTCATTCCATTGTACATAACATATGCAAACCATATGCATAGGTAGATTTGTTACTTTCAAGTCAAGTTGGTATTCTTATATTTCGTATTTTCTACTTAAGTAGGCATAATATATTTTGATACTTTAAAAGTGCCTTCCGACATCAAATATGATGTAATTGCTTCAAAATAAGGTATGTAGTAAACAAATTCAACAAATTTCTTAACTAAATCTCACCGCAAAGTACAATACACAATTACCGAATTGTTCCCCAATTTTAAAAAATGATACTCTCAGACACAGATTAAAGAAAAAATGTAACGTACTTCGGTAAATATTGGTCTCTAATTTAGCTATGAAAAATTCGTTAACTATTTATTTATTTTCAAATAATTCGAATTTTTTTTTTGGACAATTTTCAAGTCACAAAATGCATTAGTTTAGTAGAAATATAAAAGTATGAAATCCAGCTCAGATTAGGAATGAATACGTATTTATGACTACGTTCATCAAGAAAGTATGAAAGGTATGTAGGCCTATATATACAGTCACCTAGCCAAACCTAATAAAACGAACACTTTTTACCATGACAAATAGGTAAAAACATATCACAAATAGGTAATATGACATACACAACATATCGCAACACATATACACATACACAGACAATATCAACGCGTGTGCACTCCATCGAATACGTGTTGCGATATGTTGTATAATAATTTATTTTAATGTTTTAACGAGCTCAGCAGAGCGATATTCTGAAGATGGAACGAGTTCCGAAACGCGTCATATGATTGTAAAGTAAGTAACTACTTTATTATTAAAAAGTCACATAGACGGACATTATTGTTCTTTTATTAGGCTATATATAAATATAGTTTACCATACCAGACCATTAGTTCCTTTACTAGGTCTGGCTAGGTCAATATATATACATATTTCATAAGACCTAGTTCACATGATTCAGAAATAATACAGCACAGTAATATTTATTTGTTAGAAGACAGTTAAAGTGCATACATTTAAAGACACGCATCTCTATTAGCTATGCATAACTTATGAAACATAGACTTGTAGGCTCATTGTGTAACATCAAATGCAAACTTATAAATTGCTTATTTTTTACAGTAATAATGGATTTTGATATTTAAAAAGGGTCTTCCCACCTTAAAAAATGATCCAATTGTTTAATAATGATGTATGTAAAACACAATTTCATTAAATTTCTGTAATAAATCGCAACGGGATATGAAATGGACATTACCGACAAACATATGTTTCAATAATAAACATCATCGATGACACATTTACTTACCTACTTGACGAACGTAGTCATAAATATTAACGTAAGCATTCATAACCAGAGCTGGATTTACATTCGTAGTAAACTAACCAGATGTGGATTTAAACTAACAACAGCTGGATTCCCTTTTTTTTAATGTATTATTTGACAGTGAAGATATGCATATTCTGACTTTAAAACTCTCTTCCGAAATAAAATGTGATCTGATTGTTTGAATATATGGTAAATAGTTGACGATTTCATAATTTTTCATAGCAAAATCTGAAAAACGATGTAGCCTACAACAGATATTTACCTCTCAATGTACTAAGCCTGAAGAAAACAAATTTGTGCCATATGATGTCATCCTTAGTTGCAACTATTCCCCAGAATACAGAAGATAGGTGGGAATTATAAATCTAACATAACGTATCGCTAACATAATACAGTTTCATTTGCCAGATTCTGAGGGGGGGGCACAAGGTTAACAGCATAAACTCTACAATTAATTCTTATCTTCCTACAAATTTGTCATCCTTAGGCCTTAATTAAAATTGTCTAAAATTTATGAAAATCGTGTTCTACATAGGCTACCTACTTTTGAAACAATTAGATCAAGTACAATACATATTTACCTTGGAAAGTGCATAGGCCCAAGACTAGAAAATATAGAAATATCAAAATAACACTCAAATATTATAAATCACTAGTCTTTCATAAATGATAGGATGACAATAAATTTGCTCACATGTAATCACTCTTGTTAGAGAAACCATTAGTGTGGATTTGTAAACGACCTAGAGTTTTAAGTGATACTTTCATGGAAAGTCTTAAGTATATAACATTAGAAGGAAAAATATATATTTAATGTTTAGATGTTCCGACTAAACCCGATCATAAGTGAAACTAGGTCTTGTAAAACAATCTGCCGACACGTGTATCCCATTCCAGTACAGAAGTCACGCACACAACATAATATTTTAATTCCACTTATGTTGAGTATGAATTATTGCTCGGTCGTGATTAGGATTCATAATTAAGTATTTATGAGAGAACTGAAGTAATAAATAACTATCGAGACACAGAAAGTTTAATTAGTGGATTTTTGAATTTGGTTAGTCCATAATTCTCTCGCTTTCACACACATAAATATTATAAGGCATACAAAAAACATAAAATAGGAGTTTATTTTTAAAATTATCTCAAAATTTCTTAATATTAATACTTCCTTATTTTTCACTTACTCAAATCACCCTCGTAGCATACAAATGCAAACACAATCTCTCACACTTCAACACTCCTGTTTTCCTTTTTCCTTTTAGAAAACGTGATGAACACTTTCATAGAACAATACTTTGAATTGCGACAATATTAGAACGTATGCACTGCCACGGCTACCAAATATCTTCTCGCTTATTTCATACTACTTACAAACAACTTCAGTCTATGTCTATTATTTAACAATCTTTTTAATAAATACTATTGTTATTAGTTTTATATTACTTTTATTATTATTATTATTGTTCAAATCAAATTATCTTTTCGTGTATATATTTTATTTCAGTCTCGGTTTCTACAAGTACTGTTATGAGAGATTAAATTTCAGATTAAAACTTGATTTAGGAATTTCTATTATTATGTCACTTGTGTGTTATTATTTTCACAAGTCAAAAGTAAAATATACGTTACTATCCTGCATTCACATATAGTATTTACTTATTTATTATATAACCATTTTAATTTTAACATATCTTGCAACTTATGACAATAAGACTCACTACTCAATA
>CAUPSG010000147.1:0-20370 GCA_963513935.1 Aphrophora alni
AGTTCTCTTGAAGAATATCTCGCACTTACACACTGACGCAGTCTTATGTTCTACTGGTCGAAGGCGTAGTTTCTATCAGCTGTTTAACACATCTTGTTGTAGGCTATCAACTCACACAAAACGTGTACCTGTTAAATCGCCACAAGGGGTTGTAACCCGTTCTCGTTCTAGGAAGCTTAATACAACTAACAATAGGCCACTCCCCTAACAGTTTGTCACGCCTTCTGGACCACGTCACTTGTTGCTGTATCTTTGATATTACAACACGTACTTGCCGTTAGTTGTGTGTTTACCGTGATTGAGTTTTTTGACTTCTCAGTTTCATCTCTGAGGTGCATGCTTAGATATTAAGGTTGGTGGTATTCTTAATTAATTTTACTTCTCACATAGGCTTAGTTTCTAGTTTCATGTTTCTTTAGTTTTTAGTCACTTGATAACGGGAATTGATTCTTATTCCCGAAACGTCGTGTTTGAATGTTTAACACACAAATGATGGAAAATGTCCGAAAAAATGTATAATAATAAAATTGAACTTCCATCATTAACAAAAAACTTCAAACAGAGAACCTGGAAGATGTTACAGTGGTATTGTTCGGCCAAAAACTGCGTACCAGAAAATACCAGGGGAGGGGGTAATGTATTTCTTTCAGCTTTGCCAAAGTGTCTTTATATCAATGCTGGTTCAACACAGTTGGAACCTTTTAAAATTCAGCATATAAGATATTTAATGTAACATCAGATATTTCTTGTTGAAACTCAATAGTAAAGGATTAAATAAAGCAATAAAAACTAAAGTTTCAAAATGATTTTAATAATATAAACAATAATATACAGTTGCTCGATGATGCCGTTAGGCGAAACAATTTTAGCTCATTTATATTATTAAAACAATTTTGAAACTTTAGCTTTATTGCTTTATTTAATCCTTTAAAATAAGACGTAATGATTATAAAAATATAATGAGTATAGATTTGAATTTAGAGTTATTTTAAAGAGGGTATCATTCTTGGTAATGAGGGTGTTTCCCAGGCTGTCATTTCGTCTTTAGGAAGAGTAAAGTTTTTCGTTATGATTGACAAGTTTTTGAAAAAGGTTGGGGTAAAGTTGTTGTAACATGTCACCAGAAATTCCATTACAGTATATATTCCTTTAGTGTTCGAAACCTATTATTACCTACTAATTACTTTGTGAGTGTGTGTGTGTGTGTTGGTATGTAAGGCAATTAATAACTATTATGTTAATTTAAATTTATTTTTATATACTATTGTTATTGGTAATCTTTCTATTTTTAAATCATTTTCTTTTTAAGTATGTCCTATTTTCAGTTTATTCGTTTTGAAAATGTTCTTTTCTTTTATAAATATTGTTTTTATTTGTAAATTTTTATGTATATTAAAGTTGCATTGTCAATTGTATTTTTGTTTGTTGGGGATAGGCGGTAGAGAGGGCTTGATAGTCCTAACCTCTTCTTTAATAAAGACAATATTACTATTATTACTATTATTAACCCTCGAAAACATTCTTTTAATGTACGTAGATAAAATCAAGAACCCTTATAATATCACGTGTCTGTCTGTCCGTCTGTCTGTCTGTAAGTCGCAACCAGTTTACACAGACAAGACGATAAACTTTATATATTTCAAACTTTACATTTACATTCTTTCGATTGTCCCATATATAGGACAAATATGGCGGTAACAAACAAAATGTCCTTGGGGTAGTTAAGGTACAAAATATATTGAGTTGATTTTTTTTGTTTGAAAATGTATGTCTTGGGTATCAAATAAAAGTAGATGTTATTATGATTACGAATATGTATGTTTTTTCGACGAAACAATTCATATGTTGGCGCTAAGTTAGATATAATATCCCCTACCCAAAATTGAAGACGGCTACCTACAAATCTCAAAAAGAATTAATTGGATTTGCAATCTAATTACAGTGCGAAATCTCATATTATAGTTTTTTGTATGACGAATATAACTTAATTTAACCACGTTTTTGAGTAAAGCAGTTTTTTTTGTGAGATGTAAGACGAATAATAAATTAATCATTATAAGATGGACCTGTTTATTAGGCTATGTAAGTAAAACCAGGGACCCTTATATTTTCACGCGCTTGTATGTTTGTGCAATTTAAACTGCCGCTTAAAAGACTACAACTATATAAATAACTGCCCCTATATGCCTACGGACATTAACTCGTGTGGTCTTAGCACCTGTTTGACTTTTTTATTTCAGGCAAATTGTCCACGTAAATTCTTTGACAATACTGAATGCGGTCTTATTAAAACAATCAGGTTATTTTTCAAACGAACATTATTAATTTAAAAAATAATTTTAAGGATTTCAAGGACCTCATCAAGGATATATATGCAAAACTCATGACATCGGTTTTTTAACTCCTTACATAACTCTTTCTATATTTCGTTAATAAAACTCAAAAATTTAAGAATTATGTGTTTATTGAAACTGTCTAATAGTTCTACGTAAATATTATCTTTGTAATGGTGTTATGATTTCCAAGACAAACGATAGGCTTATCGAGTGTACAGGCTGCTGATAAGCGATTTTTTTGCATATTTGCTCCGTTGCAGATCATAACCTTTGGTTCATCAGCATGATTTAAATATTTAAATAAGTGTTACACACTTAATATATTTATAATTGTGTTACAAACTCGTCCTGAGTGTAAATATTTTTTGATCAAACCGTTTTTAAATAACGCCAGTCGATGTTAGTTTTGGCTTATTGTATATTATTACGGAACAGTAATTTTTAGTTATTTTAGAATTTGAACAATGGTTTGAGTTATCCATTTACACTTAATATATACAGGGTGTTACAAAAAGGTTGGGCTGGCTATGCATTTTCATATTCTATGTGTGACTAAGTTGAAAATAAAGAATACATTTTTTTTTCAATTTCCACTTTGTTTAGCAGTTGGACGCCATTTTTTTTTTTTTTTACAAAAACTCACTGTAACTGAAAATAGATAAGATATCAAGTTTCAAATTTGGAATAAGCAATTTACATGTTACGATTCACAAGTGTACAAAGCACAAAGAATTTTTTTTTTAATTTTCAAAATGGCGGCCGTTACAAATTTTTAACGTGGAATATCTTGAAAACCGGTAATACAAGAGACAATATATTTTTATTTTTTAACAACAGACAGAATGCTTTTTTGTAGTTTCATTAGGTCAAAGGATAACCGAGTTATCGACAAAAAATATTTTGTTTCTTGTACATTTTTTGTAATGTTAACGGTTTTCAAGATATTCCACGTTAAAAATTTGTAACGGCCGCCATTTTGAAAATTATAAAAATAAATTCTTTGTATTTGGTACACTTAAACATCGTAACATTCAAAACTTTTATTCCAAATTTGAACTCGATATCTTATCTATTTCCAGAGTTACAGTGAGTTTTTGTAAAAAAACAAAATGGCGTCAAACTGCTAAACAAAGTGGAAATTTAAAAAAATGTATTCTTTATTTTCAGCTTAGAATCCGACATAGAATATGAAAATGCATAGCCAGCCCAACCTTTTTGTAACACCCTGTATATATATCGCTAGAGATGATTTTATAAATAAAAATATGTTTTTAATAAGAAGTTAATGATAGGTTTTATTATTTTTGATCGATAACTAAATAATCGGCATTTTTGGAGGAAGCGAGCAATACGCAGTCTTTGAAACCTCAGAGACAGTAATTTCGTAAAATTTAATAGAAATCTATTTAGCCGATTTTGAGAAAAAAAAAATATTTGTAATGTTATAAAATAAAGAGAAAAAAGTTTTATTATAGTGTAACTTGTCTACATATACAAATTTACCATAATCGTGTTAACCGATTTTGACAATAGGCCTATTGTTTTTTTTAAATAGCAGCTACTTCAAATTTGAATTTATTGAAAAAGAGAAGTAATAACAAAGTTTCAATATACGATCAAATCTACCGACCTACACAATTTCATCAAAATCAGTTCATGCGTGGGGGACTACAAACACTATATAGTCTACAAACGAAATACACCATCAGGAACCTAACCTAACCTCCAATTTGATTCCCGCTGCGATTTTCAATTTCGCTCCTCTATCATTGCTCTATATTTACCTCTCCTTTTCAGTTGGGTTTCTTTTGTTTTCGTATTGCAAAATTCGATCGGTATTCGTTGACCCGATTATGAGAAAATGCGTCTTTTATAGAAACTGTATGGCAATGTTTTTGTTTTAATGGATAACCACTGTAACCTCACAAAGTAAGTTTCATTTAAATCTGTCTCAGGCCTCCAGTCTGACAGACAGAAAAAAAACAATTTTTTTGGGGGAGAGAATTCAATATCGATTTTTTCTACAAATCACATAACTTTCTCTTGCATGTATGAAATTTCAAAAAAAACGAAACAAAAATCTTGAAATATCGGTTTATTTTAAATATTTTAAATATGTAAAACAAAATATCAAAAATAAAGTGAAATTTCTCGCTCTCAAATCTCCCCCTTTTTACACTTCCAACGATTAGATAGACAATCGATTATTTCTAAAATTAGATTCACTGTAGAATTATTGTTCTACTGAAATTGAGTTGGCGAAGGTTACCCAACAAAAATAGAACATTCTAATGTACACTGCAGATATTTATTTAGTGTACACCAGAGTAAATCCTTTTTGATTGCAGAATTGTGTACAGGAATTAAAATAGTTGAGTTTTGAATTAAAATGTTGGATTTCACCTCACTTTATTGGGTAATATTTTTAGCCCTAAATATTCAAGATAGATATGTTTTCTATATATAACGATTTTTTTACAACTCATTTAATCTATGTCTGTGGGTAGTATAAATATTAAGAGTATAGTTTGTATTAATATATATAACTACAAACATGTCTTTCTTTTTTTGACCAAGATTTATTAGGATATATTGGGGAAAATTGTGGGGTTAAAGAGATAAATGAGTTCACTGTAGGTTTCAACATTAATATTTCGACAAAAATTGGTTTATTCTTTTTGGGTTCAAACCCCCCCCCCCCCAATTTGGAATACAAGTTACCTTTTGGGGTCACCCCAAAACATTTTCTCTTGTCCTTTAAAGGCGGAAAACCTCTCGGTAAATTAGAAAGAGAAGAAAAAAACATAAAAAAGAATTATCTAATATCGTCGGGGTCGGAAGAGAACAAGATTTGCTCAAGAGAGACAATATAGGAAAGATGAACCTAAATACAACATGTAATACTGCGTAGATCAAGCTAGGTTCTTCGGGATTGCTACAAATGTACTCACTATAAACGACCCACTGAGGGAATGAATGTAAAATTAAGGGTTATCTGGCATAAAAACAAAATTTCTATTTCCCCAAAATCGTTCCAAAAGATGTTTATGAAATTGTGCTTAAGTGTAGCCTTTAATGACCCGAACAAAACGTATTCATCAGGATCTCTTCTCGTCATCATCAAGGGGGTTTCTTATCATTTGGTGAATATCTACAAATCTACGTCTCTACGCGTTTATAGACACTTCAAATATAAAAATCGGACCAATGTTTTCTAAGAATTCAGTTTTATAAAAATCCTGCGGTAAATATCGGTTGTACATCGGTCTCGGATTGTGCGATGATTTTTTATGAAATCGTTAACTAATTACCTTAATATTCACACAATCAGATCATTTGATTTCGGAAGACACTTTTTTTCCAGTGAGTTTCTTCACTGTCAAATAACACATTGAAAACATGGGATCTAGCTGTTGTTGGGTTAATACAGGTCTGGTAAGTCCACTACGAATGTAAACATTGCAAATCCAGCTGCGATTACGAATGTCTACGTTAATATTTATGACTACTTTCGTCAAGTTAAAACGTGTCGACGTTCTATGTTTATTATTAAAAAATATATTTATCATGGTAAAAATTTTCGTTTTATTAAGTAACTATATTTATTATCAAATTACTTTAAAACGAAATTATTTAATTTTAAAACAGCTGTTGAGCCGATAACTATTGTAAATAGCCCTTTTAATAGTGAGCTTTACACTTTGGGGTGGGATAAAACTGACGTTTACAAAACACATATTTTTTCAAAAGTCCATGTAAAGTTTATGAAGTGAAAATGTATTAACACCTGTAGTGTCGCCACACATATCAGCAAAAATAAACTCGCTTCACAAACATTGTACATATTTCGATACTCAACCGGAAAATCAAATAAAATCCAACCCGAACTACATTTTTCTTAAGTAGTCGCTAAATACACAAATGTTATTGCTTAATATTTTTCAAAAAGAAAATGTTCCTTCTGTGGCTATCAACCAAAAAGTGGAAATGAACAATTTTTGGGTCATAAATTTTAAAAAAAAGTTCCAATAAACATACGTCCGGAAATGCGTAGTTTTCGAATTATCAGCCTTTATTGTTTTTACATATCTTCGGAAATATAATAGATATTGAGCTCAAATTTGGTGTACATATTTGTTACATAACCTTTTATCACTTTACAAAATATCAAAACCGTCTTTTATATGTTTTCAAAATGGCGGTCATTTAAAATGTTTAATGTCAAATATCTCTAAAACCGCTAACTTTACAAATAAATATTACGAAACAAATAAAGTTACTTTTGTAACGACAAACAAAACGGTTTTGTAAGTTTTCCGTAACTCAGAAGGTAACCGAGTTATCGGCTTAAAACTACAATCAAAATACGTTACCGGTATTATATTTGTAAAATTGGTAGAAACTATCTCGGTTATCTTTTAAGCTACATAAAACTAAAAAAATCGTTTTGTTTGCATTAAAAAGTGAATTTTTTGTTTTCTGAAATAAAGTTAGCTGTTTTAGAAATATTTGACATTAAACATTTTAAATGGTAGCCATTTTAAAAAAATATTCAATACAATGGTCTGGTTTTTTGTGCAGAGGTAAAAGGTTACGTAACAAATATGTCCACCAAATAAGAGATCGATATCTTTTTTATTTCTAAAGATATTAAGTGTTTAGTAAAAATAAATAAATGCGGGATAAATCGAAACTATGCATTTCCGGACTTAGTATTGGAACTTTTTTTCCTTATTTTCACCTGATAAAATTTGAGACAATATTTTCTAGACAGTTAGTATACATATTCACATGAAAATATATTCAATAAATGATTACTTTACCTTCTTTGTCTTTCTACAGCTTTTTAAACACCCTTTTTCTACTACTCGTTTCGGATTTCCGCTATTTCCATTATCAAGCCGCAACTCTGTTACCGGTAGTCAAATATAAAAAGGGACATTTAGAGAGTTTTAGACGGTCAATGTACTTAAACTATTCACTACAGTTCAGGAGGCATTATGATATATATATAAAGTTGCTAAAACTCAAGTTGTTAAAAAAATGTACTTTAAATATAAAATTAATATAATATATATTAATATTATATTTAAAGTAGAGTTTATTATAAACAAATAAAGAGTTTTTAAATAACAGTTTTATTACAGTAATGTAGTCGCTCATAGGGTGGATGTTTCCTGGGGTTTGTCGAGGTTTCGTAGGGAAACTTTGGCTGTATTAAACAAACTTTGGTTTTAGATTTGTGAGTTTTGGTGGAGATCAACAATTGTAAAATGTTAGTTTTTATGTTTTTACTTATTTTTATTAGTATATATGGTTTTATATTAGTATATTAGTAATTGTGTATTTGGTTGTTTTACTTTTACTTTTTCTTTTTTTTTTATTTGACTTTTACTTTTGGATTGTTAATCATTTTATAGTTTAGGCAGACTTAGTTATTTTGTTATATATGGCACTCCAGTAATTGGGTTTTAACCTGTTGGGGCTGCTTATGCAACATAAGTAATCTTGTATTTTATCTGTTATAAAAATTGTTGTAATTAATTTATTCTATTCTATTCTATATACACAATGAAATAAATTTCTACCATTAAAATCGTTTATCAGGAATATTGCTTAATATAAAAATACTTACGAAAAATTCGCGCAAGTAACCCGTATTCTCGGCAATAATTCCGCCCGTAAACAACACACGAACATTATTCCCGGCATTCCTGCGTCGACTAACGGGAACGGACGGGAGAGGTAACCGATGTGGACCAAGAGGGAGTGGCGGGGGTGGGGTAGGAACGCCAGAAATGTTGCGCCTCACCTCAGGTGGAATTTAACGTATATTAAATTCCATCAACTTTTCGGACTCTGTAAATTCGAATCCTTGTTTTATTAGAGAGAACAGATGTCAAAGATTGTGTATCCCTAGGGTGTATATTTTAATTATGCACTGTATGTTTGTTAAGTGAAACAGTCGGCGATGTAGATTTAATTTAACTTTGTCAAGAATTTTAATGATGTATGTGCGGTTCGTTATTAGAATTTCTAATATTGGAATTCTACCCATTGTTATGTCCTTCTTGGAAATGCTGATACTATAGTTCATCGAATTGTGTATCGTTCTCCCTCCCGTGGGACATAAAATTTAAAAAATTGGCATATAATTTTAAATTTCTAGAAAGGCCGGTTAAATAGATGTAGTAAGTGTTATATCATTTTAACGTTTAAATGAACCTTTTAAAACTCAAAATAACTTTCTCACATTTTATATGTGGGAAAGAGAGAGTTACGTGAAGTCAGTAAGTGTTTTCAATATCCGCCTGACGTCTCTGCAGTGTTTTACAGTAAAATCCGAAGAACCGATTTTAATCAAATTTGACAATTATCTCAGGTCGTATAAATCTCTCGGTAAAAACTAAACAATTGGTTATGAAGTTGTTATAAAAATAACGTTATTTCTCAAAATAATCTCTACAGATTTCATATAAATTTTAGTAAAATATTTTGAGAAAATAGGAATTTTGCGTTTTGTCTAATGGAAAGTAACACCTAATTTTGAGCTATTAATTTAGAAATTAAAAACATGATCAGAATATGTCCAATACATGTTTAAAAACAAAACGCTCGACAAGCAGATATTGAAAAAAACATTTTTATTGTACACAGAGAATATAAAAAGCATTTATTCCGTAAACAGTTCACCATAAAACTCGCTCTATAAATCTTATATGTGAATAAAATGGTCAACCGTATGTTGAAACCATACGAATTACGGCTGTAGGCGTATATGGACAGTTGTGGGTAGTAGTGTTTTAAACGGCAGTTTAAATTGTACAGATAGACATACAAGCACGTGAAATTATAAAGGTTCTTGGTTTAACCTAGGGATTCTAATAAAATATATCAATGAAAATTTAATCGATCTTTTAAAGGCTATTGAATTGTTTGTCTCACATCTCACAAAAAACTGGTTTTAAAATTGTATATATAGGTAAGTTTGACTATATATTGTAATTTTTTTTCAATAACTCAAATATTTGATATAGGTGCACATTTTTTCTTAAAATCGGTTAGGAAGATTTTGATCAAATTTTACTAAAATTTACACTTTATAAAACAAAATACCGGCCAAAAGAAGACCGTGGGATAACCGTTGTACTGGTCGGCGTAGATTTTCAAAACTGTTTAGATAAGTAGGAATGACTAATTATGTATATATAAAATAAAATATTTCTGCTCAGTCATTTTGATTTAGGATATAGAAATATAATTTTATTATCTTCTGATCCTTGCAGCTAAACAATAGATTTAAAGAAATTTTTCTAGAGAAAAATACGTTAAAAATATAGTTTACTCTTCAATTGATTTTTTGAAACAATACATGATTTTTTGAAACAATATTTGATTTTTTGAAACAATACTTGATTTTTTGAAACAATACTTGATTTTTTGAAATAATACTTGATTTTTTTGAAACAATACTTGATTTTATGAAACAATGCTTGATTTTTGAAACAGTACTTGTTTTTTTTTAATAATACTTGATTTTTGAAACAATACTTGATTTTTTTGAAACAATAAGTGATTTTTTGAAACAATACTTGATTATTTGAAACAATACTTGATTATTTGAAACAATACTTGATTTTTTTGAAATAACACTTGATTTTGTGAAACAATACTTGATTTTATTAAAAACAATACACGATTGTTTGAAACAATACTTGATTTTTTGTTGAAACAATACTGATTTTTTGAAACAATACGTGATTTTTTGAAACAATACTTGATTATTTGAAAAATATTTGATTTTTGAAACAATACTTGATTTTTTGAAACAATACGTGATTTTTTGAAACAATACTTGATTTTTGAAACAATACTTGATTTTATTAAAAACAATACACGATTGTTTGAAACAATACTTTATTTTTTGTAAACAATACTTGATTTTTTTGGAAATAATACTTGATTTTTGAAACAATACTTGATTTTTTTGAAACAATATTTGATTTTTTTAAACAATACTTGATTTTTTTTAAACGTGTCTATATTTATAATTAAATTTAACTTATATTCTTATTATTATCTTCAGCAACGCCGAGAGGTGCTGCAAGTCAACAATATTCATGCAAACATTTTAACCAAATCGGTCGGAAAACAACTGTTCTAGGAAGTTCTAATTGGTATAACTTTATAGGAAACGCTTGTATATACGAGTATATGAAAATCTAATAATCCAAGTGAAGGTTCGACAAATTCTATTACCCTGTAAGCAACTAAATGTAAACCATCCAACGTAAAATATTGTTTTTTTCTTGTCTTACATTTCTTCTCAATGTCAACTTATATTTGACTAGATAACCTAATTAATTTTGATAATGCAGTGCATTTCAAATGAGGTCGAGAAAGGTTAGATTAGTAGGGAAGAAAAATATAAAAAAAATAAAAGTATTAGTATTTTGTGCGCATGAAAGAAAATAACTATTGGCACTCTGTGTGAACAACTACACTTATATTACTAAATGAACGGAAAGAAAATTTTACACAAAAAACCACTCATTAAAGACGTCGCGACGTTTGATTAACGAAATCGTCAACAGTTGTTACATGCACACAAGCCCTACTGGTACTTGACTATAGATGGTAGTTATTACAATAATATTTTACAGAGAACATTTTTTACCAGGTTTTGAATTGGTAAAAAGTAAATCTCGAAAACTACTCAACAGATTTTGAAAATTTTTTTTCGTCATTGAAAAGCTGTTTTCCTTTTGATCGATGTAGGGAGTACAAGGTACCTAGTAAGTTTAGGTTAAGGTGTTTCAGTGACTAAGTCATCAAACTCAGTTGTTACATGCAGACAAACCATTCTAACACTTAAGTGTGGCTACACTTCTAAATTATATAGAAGAAAATATTTACTAGGTTGTGTATTTGTAAAAACTAATCTCGATAACTACTCAACCGATTTTGAAAATTTGCTTCCTGCTTTTTTTTTCATCGATGTAGGCTAACCTAGGTGTTTAGTAATGCTTTATATATTTGAAACTACAATGCCCTTCGATATATGAGCGGCCGTTTTTATTTAAAAGTGTCAGTTGATTTATTAATTTGTCAACATGAAGGAGGGTAACTGGCAGCCGAGTTGGAGAAGCCGGTAGGCAATCTACTACCCTTCTGTGGACATTACCCCATAAAACAAATTAGTTCTTTAGCCTATATATATTTTTTAAATATATAAATAATTGTTTATATCCAGCAATGAACTTTCAAATCAAGAAAATCAATATTTCTCTCTCCAACAAGTTAGTGTTACGTATGTAGGCTATGAACGTGGTGTTTTTAACGGGACTTCCATAAAATGATAACTTTTTAACACTGGCCAACATTTAACAAAACCCAACTACAATATTAATACCACATAATATTGTTTCTGGATATTACATTACAACAATGTTAATGAAACAGATGCAATTCAATACAAATACACAGGAAACGGTAATGAATACTGTAGCTACATTATTAAAACAAGTAATATAAATTACTCAATGTTTAATTATTACAGATTACACATTAATTACCACTATATTTCTACTGCATTTATGTTTAAAGTTATTGTTTGTATTATTGTTAATGGTATTTAGGTTAGGTTTGGTTAGGTCAGGCTAGGTCAAGTTAGGTTAGAGGTTAGGTAGGTCAGGTTAGGTTAGGTTAGGGTTAGAGGTTAGGTTAGCTTAATGATATTATTCGTATTATTGTTAAAGATATGTCTAATTACAATTTACTTTAATATGAAACTAAACACAATATTAATATTTAAATGTATACATGATTTGGTTGTTGTCATAAACTTGAATGTAGGTTAGGTTAGGTTTGGTTAGGTCAGGTTAGGTTAGGTTAGGTTAGGTTAGGGTTAGAGGTTAGGTTAGCTTAATGATATTATTCGTATTATTGTTGAAGATATGTATAATAACAATTTACTTTAATATGAAACTAAACAGAATATTAATATTTAAATGTATACATGATTTGGTTGTTGACATAAACGTGAATGTAGGTTAGGTTAGGTTTGGTTAGGTCAGGTTAGGTTAGGTTAGGTTAGGTTAGGTGAGGTTAGGTTAGGTTAGGTTAAAGATATTATTCGTATTGTTGTTAAAGATAGATCTAATAACAATTTACTTTAATATGAAACTAAACACAACACTAATATTTAAATGTGTAGGCCTACAAGATTTGGTTGTTAACATAAACGTAAATGTAGTAGAAAAAACTATTGAAAATGTCAATCTTAGATTCCCATACGTTCATTCTCAAGACAGTCGATAGTGGTTGTTAAACAATGTTTTTACCCAGGATAGTACGCAGTATGCTGGCGAAATGAATAGTAGCGAATTCCGCCAACTTTACTGCCCCTTACTCTAGGTTATCCTTGAACAGTCGGTTACCTATTAATAATCAGTATGACATTGTACAAAAGTATTTGTGAAAAATTCAATTTTCAGCAAGGGAAGGGGGAGTGACTTTAAAAATTGTTTATTTCCACTTCTTTTATTTATTATTTAACCTTCAGACTTGGTGAGTAATTTAGGGCAGCAGATGTTTCGGCTGTTTATCATTTAATTGTTTATGTGAAGTCTAATCGTGCAGCATTCTTCTCTTATTCAGTATTCAATGTCTGTAGTGACAAACTTTGTTACGTAAAGAAAATTAGGTCTTGGATAGTTCATCAAATGTTTTTGATTTATTCTGTAATTCTATCAAACACAATTACAATCAGTTAATCAGATTGACTTCTCAAATAAAATTTAATTTATAAATTGTAACATATAGAGACACATTGATGGGTGCTATCGTGATACTTAGCCCGGTCCTAGAAGCAGATTCCTTAAATGTAACACCCAAAAATTGATCTGTTGGGCGTGTAGAAAATGTTTAATTGTATTGGTAGATCAAGAGGTCTTATCCAGTAGGTTAAGTTTGTTTAAAACACTTGTTACACATAGGATTAAAGTAGGTTAGGGTCTTTATGTATACACATTGAAAGTCTGCCTTCGCTTCGCTCATGTCAGTGTTGCAGACATGGCGGGTCTCAAGCTATACATAGGTGACTCGCTACGCTCGTGTCGGTGACTCAGTTAGACTGGAATTCGTAACTGCAATACCAAATTTTTTCTGAGAGGTTAGGGTTGGAAATTACATTTTTGACTATAACTTCACTATTTGTCATCGTAGAGAGGTGCGGTTGGTACCACTGCATGCGGAATTTAAATCTGCAAGTTTTTACCTAATGTATTTTTTTAAAGGTGGATGGCAAAGATATCACCGCCGATTTTACATTTTCAATTTGATTTTTCTAAATTTCAATAGGGGGGTATGTGAGTTTACTATATATCTCTGTACCAAATTTCATGTTATTATCTTTACTTGTGTGAATGGTATCGTGATTACGAAACAGAATGACGAAAACAAATTTTCAATGATCGAACTCCAAGAAATATGAATATATCAATAATGATTCGAATTTGCCCCTAACCACAATCACTAGTAACTTTAAAATAAAACACAATTAATTATCTGATTAATTGTTCTTTATTGATTATTTCCACTAAATGTCCTGGTGTACATTTCGATAACATGGTTATCATCATCGGAGGGTCTTGCTTATAAACTAAATTTAAACTTACATATATATATCTACTAATATGTAAGTATAATATGTAAGTTTAAATATGTAAGTAGATATGTAAGTTTAAATATGGGTAGATATGTAAGTTTAAATTTAGATGATAACCATGTTATCGAAATGAACATCAGGGCATTTAGTGGAAATAATCAATAACGAACAATTAATCAGATAATTGTGTTTTATTTTGAAGTTTCTAGTGATTGTGGTTAGGGGCAAATTTGAATCATTATTGTGAATTTCACCACAGTGCTCAACAAGATTGTATCTATGGATATCTCAATCAAAACAGAAATCAAATTTTTAAACTATTACGAAACTCACCATAAACTCCCTACATTGGTTCATTAAAACACTCACTAACTAATATATATATAAAAAAAAAAAAAAATTACTACAAGAAAATGAAAAGATTTAATAGAGAGATGAAATTAACGTCAGGGAATAAATATTAGTAGAAGAAAGTACTAACTCCTCAGCTTATGTACACAAAAACTACGTGTTCAATTTATAAAAAACTATATTTTGCTAACTTGACTAAATGAACATAAAACTTATAGCGTTCATAAAATCCCCCCCCTTCAAAATTTTCGGCCCTTCAAAAATGTTTGATGTTAATAAAAAAGAAAGTGTACTTATATATTTAAAATTATGTACTTTGAATATCAAATTTTTCAATAGTATAATTAAGTGCAATTTAATTTTTTGTAAACAATAAAATATCGTTTAAACTGTTTTACGGAAGAATAAATTATTAATCCAGTAGTCTGTTAGTGAAATTGAAATTTAAAAAAGCGTATAAATGTATTTTTCCTATATATAAAGTTAATTTTTGATGTGTCAAATAACGTGTACAAGGAAATATTCAGGATCGTATTGTAGCTTGGCT
Organism: Aphrophora alni; assembly: GCA_963513935.1. Classification (NCBI taxonomy): domain Eukaryota; kingdom Metazoa; phylum Arthropoda; class Insecta; order Hemiptera; family Aphrophoridae; genus Aphrophora; species Aphrophora alni. Next base: position 14,903 of record CAUPSG010000147.1, read on the forward strand.
CAAGGTTAGTACAATTTTTTTTTCTGGTGGTTCATTTTTTAAAGTTTTTTGATCGTAAAGCAGTTCTTAAAGAAAATTTCGCTACAAACTTTTACAATACACGCATAAACATAAGTATTTATATACAGGGTGCTCTTTTTATACAGAGTAGCTTGGCTCAAGGTTATTACAATTTTTTTCCCTGGTGGTTTATTTTTTTAAAGTTTTTTGATCGTAAAGCAGTTCTTAAAGAAAATTTCGCCACAAACTTTTACAATACACGCATACACATAAGCATTTATATACAGGGTCATTCTTTAATCATGGGCACTATTGTTATAAAGTAAACTATTAATGTGATGGAAAATTTTAATGGGTGACCGTTGGTTTCGCAAACTTTGATAAAATTGCTACCATTTTCCAATAAGGATGCCAACTTTTTGATGTCTTTTAGATATACCTATTTTTTATGTTGTTATGGATTATGTAAAAATTTTAAGATTTTTTCTATTCTTTGTTACTGTTTGTTAAACCTACTCAATTAGGAGTAATGGACGCTTAGTTTCGAATATTTGACGTTTGAAGTATTTTCAGGAGTCGATTTTCCATACTTCCCATTATTGAATCAAGATAAAAATATAGGTAGGCATAGTGTAGGATGTGTAAATACTAATGTAGGACTACAAAAAAAAAATGTGCATGAAATAAAAACGTTCTAGCTGTTAGAATAATCTTTGTAAGGAATTCAAGTTTTTATTTGTAGTCCTACATTAGTATTTACACATCCCCAGACTATGTCTACTTACATTTTTATCGTAAATCAACGGAATTTTAAAATTTTGTAGAGAATCCGAAAACACCATAAAAATTTGGGGTATCATAAGAAATAAAAAAGTTGGCAGTTTCTACGTGAATAAACGTTCCTTTAACAACTACACCATTTATATTAGACACCCATTAAAAATCTTCTAATATACAATATCCGATCGTTTATTTCTTTATTTTTCAGAAAATAAACTGAAACCGTTGTAAATTTTTATTTTTATTGTTTAACTCAAATGCTAAAAAAGCCACATGTTTTTTATAAAAGAGTTACTTTCGGTGTTGAAACAATTTTTTAGCTTCCTTCGCCTGATTGCTTTTCCTGCTCAAAATTGATTTTGCATTTCCTACTTCTATTAAACGAAATTTTTAAACTTTGTAAACAGAAAGTGTCTTAAAATTTATATATATATATATATATATATATATATATATACATATTGATAAATGGAGGATCTGAAGGTTTTGATTTATTTATTAATTGTTTTAATTGCAAATACGATTTAAATATTCTCTGCTCTACATCCCTAATGATTGGCTCAAATTTGATCACATTTTTTTTAAATATATATATATATTTCTAAGATTAAAAAAAAATAATGTTTTTAGAACTCAAAACTTCAAGGTTACTGCCAATACAAAACTCAAAGTTCCATTTTTCTCAAAATAAGCGTCAAGTAGTTATACTAAATGGAATCAACCCACACTCTTTTTAAACTGAGCTAAATGGCATCTAAGTTGACAGTTGATTTTAATTCTGTTTATTGTGATAAATTCTAGTTATAAAAAACCAAAATAAAAAGTATAGTGAGATGTGGTTCTTTTCGGAGAAAATAAAACTCACTGAACTAAACAACATACATTGGACCCATATCTCAGGTTCCACAATTTTGTGGGATGGTTCCTTTTTGCATAACTACATCCAATTAATTGTGAACAAATTGTGCTATAACACAGCCTATATGAAACCAAACAAAATGTTCTACATATCTCTAATAATTTTTAATAAGAAGTTATTTGGAAAACAATTGTACACATCGTATTTTGAAATAGTTATAAAATGCCTAATTTCATAAAATAAGCTCTGAACATTTTTCGTTCAAAACTGTTCGTCAAATCACAGGGGAAAGACATTTATTTATGGGAGTATTATTATGTTGGCTTATTATTATGAGTGTAGCTGCCAAAAAACAAAACTCAAAATTATAATTTTCTCAAAATAAGCGGAAAAATATTGATCAAATTGTGCTAAACCATAGATCAAGGTTAAACCTAAACATAAAATATCACACATATTTTTATAAAAATGTATAGTAAGGAGTTAAAAAATAAATAAATTTAACAAAAACATCGTAATTGAAACTATGGTGTAATTTCTGAAAATAGGTTCTAAAACATTTTTGTTCATATGTTTGTGATATGTAAATTTACAATTCAAACCTGTTTTGTTAAATCTCAAACAGTTGTAAAATACGACATTGCATTCTGTTCCAGGATAGTTTAAAGACTGAGGTGTCTCACAAGTTGGAATGTCCGAGGAAGACAAGGAAAAAACAAAGTTTCTCCGATGGAAATCTAAAAACACCATCACCGTTGCAAAGGTAATATATACTAGTCTGTAAATACAAGTTTTGTAACTTATTGTAATCATTTTTTGTAATAATTGCATATCGTAGTTTTTTTAAACAATTTAATTCCCTTTTTATGTTTATATGAACATATAAAATTCTGTGCCTTTGATTGGACAGTACAAGACTGCAAAGACAATAAATGACAGACCCTGAGTCACACGAACTTCAATCCAAAATCTACACCTTAAGTGGCTCATTATAGAGAGTAGGTTATGTTAGGTTAGGTTAGGTTAGGTTAGGTTAGGCTAGGTTAGGTTAGGTTAGGCTAGGTTAGGTTAGGTTAGGCTAGGTTAGGTTAGGTTAGGTTAGGTTAGGTTAGGTTAGGCTAGGTTAGGTTAGGTTAGGTTAGGTTAGGTTAGGTTAGGTTAGGTTAGGTTATAATATAGTTAATTACCTTAGAGGTTGTCCTCAGTCCGTATTATAGTTATGGCTACAACACTGTCGGCTTCGTCAGGCCCGCACTAACACATAAATACATAACACCAACACTAACACATATAAAATCAGAGTATGACTCGTCGTACATAAATAATAAAATTGTTTGTGGCCACATTATAAGGTCTTACTTGTCCAGCTGCAGGTATGGTACTGGATGTATATAGCAGTTATCAGTATGATACTGATAATTAAGTTTATTTGAAATGATATGTCGACATGTTTGCTGTGTTTATTTGACTGTGCTGGAACTTGTTGACCTACTAACAACATGTCTTACCCAAAATTATTTCACATTCAATGACAAAATATATTTACAAAATGAAGGTCTAGCCATGGGTTTCCCTCTATGTGGTATAATGGCTGAAATTTTCCTCAATGAAATTGAAAATAAACATATTATCAACCTGACTAATCCGTTGAAAAGAAAAATAATTTATTATTATAGATACGTAGGCGATATTATTTGCCTGTTAGAAGGCACGAAAAGGCAAATTAATTTATTAACTGATTTCTTAAACAGCATCCACCCCAGTTTTGCCGCTAAACTACCCTAACGTCATTTTTCATGTAGGACAATACAAATAGTATAAATTCAAAGTTTTAAATATATAGGATTTATCTTCTTGTCTGTGTAGACTGGTTGCGACTTACAGACAGACACGTGACATTATAAGGGTTTCTGGTTTAACCTACGAACCATAGAAATGAAAAACTACTTTGGACACCCTTGTTTTTAATAAAATACGATTTAAGACGTATATTGAATTTAAATATTTAACTGTTATTTTTACTTTTTGAATGACAACTGTGGTACTGACATATTAGGTGACGAATAGTTCTGTTGTGGGTGGATTTATCTGGTTTTGAGTTTGGTTGAGAAAGCAGAAATGTACAAGCTGTAAGTTATATTAATGCTTCTAAAAGACTTGTATATAAATTGGTTAAAGCAGGCAGGTTGGTTGTGAACGTATTGACGCATTCAAGTACTGATAGCGGTGCTCATTAAAAGTGATTGATTCAATTCTTCAAGTGAAGTCTCAATTCTGTCATTTCTTTTCTTTTTTTCTTATATTTTTCATAAAGAAGTATTTCTACGCGTTACTATAAACGTTTGATACGATTAATTTCGTTTTTTCTCACGGTTTTCTTGTTATTTTAATTTTTATTCGTGTTTCTAATTTTCTTCGTTGGTTTCCTTAATTTTAGTGTTACGTTTATGGTTTTGTGTGTATGGAGTGCAATGTTTGTGAAATTTAATAGTTAGGTATTTCAATTTAATTTTAATTTCTCACATATTCTTAGTATAGAGAAAGCTATCAAAGTAAAAAAAAAAAAAAAAAAAAAAAAAAAAAAAAAAAAACCATGCCCAAAAACGTATCTGTCTATCGTATACCAAAGCTACACAACCTAGACACTTTGTGTAATTTTAGTTGTATTTGCCCAAATCTCGAAAGGTAAGAAAACAAATTTATAATGTAGCTTCTAAAGACCTAAACAAAATGGATTCTTCAACATTTGTATAAAAAATAACAGTGCATGAGTTAACGCTTTAAAATCTAATAAGTCAACGATGGAGTTAATATTACAAAATTGTCTCAAAGGTTTAACTTAATATATAGCCTAAGTTAAAACCCACTGACTGATGACGAAATCTCTGGATCCAAGAAGCCTAGAAATATGCATTTCTTAACATGGTTTAAGCTTAGTCTGTAGACGCGTAGTAAGAAAGAGTTTTTGAAAATGTTCCACTCCAATGGTGTATTTACCTCTAAAGCATATCTCTGGATCCAAGAAGCTCTAAAAATTACCTAAATAATACTTAATGTCCAGCAGAACTTATTATAATTATCTTTTTTATTAATGCCAACAATGAAATAGATAATATTTGTATTTTTTTTTTCAGAAATCGCGCACACATTGACGTAGCGGAAGAATACGATGAAGTGAGTAATTTTAATACCATTTTCCATCTACTTTTTTAATAGAATTTTATTGGGAGATTAAAAAAAAAACAAAAAAAAAACAGATCTTTACTTCCACAATTACACACTTAAAAAATAACTGTGATATTGCAAATCTTTGGGATATTACGTAGCTTATTTTATATTTTTCAAATTTTCACATCTATGATTATTTAGTAGGTTAGGAGTTTTTGTGAGTAGAACTCCACCTGCAGTTGTTAACAGATTTTAACGTAAAAGTCTCGTTGGGTATGGCTGACTGTGAAGTTGTTTCCGCACAAATTTAAGAAAGAGAGAGAGAGAGAGAGAGAGAGAGAGAGAGAGAGAGAGAGAGAGAGAGAGAGAGAGAGAGAGAGAGAGAGAGAGAGAGAGAGAGAGAGAGAGAGAGAGAGAGAGAGAGAGAGAGAGAGAGAGAGAGAGAGAGAGAGAGAGAGAGAGAGAGAGAAGAAGAGACGAAAGTTTATACTATTATATGAAGCTAATTTTTATTTGGGAATTTATAAACATCTGAAATTCAAAAAAATTGGCTTTATATGTTACAGTCAAATAATTAATATCCAAACAATGTGATTAATAGGTAGCGAATTCAGTCAACGTGGTTATGGAGGCTTTATTAACCACTTTATCCACAAAACAT
>CAUPSG010000150.1:0-41809 GCA_963513935.1 Aphrophora alni
TCCAAAGGTACAATGTTTTGTCTTGTTATTTTAAATGACATAATGGCTTATTGTCCGTAGCCTATATGTAAACGAAGTGTTGTTTATATGCATTTTTTCAAAATTTTTGTCCGAGCAATACACCTGTGAAATATGTCAGTTACTTTCTGGAACACTCTGTATACATTGAATAGTAAAGAAGTTATCAGTAAAATTTCAATGTCGGAGCGTGACGTTTCAAAAATAGAACGAAATATGAAATCAAAATGCAGAGTATTTGTTAGTAAATTCTATTTTCATGATCAAAATTTGAGATATACTCCTTCATTAAGTTGAATTTGTGTTGTCAATTTTATACAATTACAATAAAATCTATAATTCTTTCGTGTATCCCTGCAGACTTAACGCATTTCTCCATCCAAACGGTGTGGGGGGGGGGGGGTAGCTGTTAATTTTGTTGCACTACAACTTATTGTTGAAATTATCGTTTTCCCTCTCCAAGTGTTATTTTTATAGTTGGTTATTTAAAGTCTGACGTCAATATCAATTGTCTCTGTCACGGCCACGCCCTGTTCTATTAATTAATTGTTAGGAAATGAAACATTTTTAAGAGGGCCTATTACTTCTGCATTTACTGAAATATTCGCAAATAAGTTTTGGCATTCTATCGTTAATTTTGTAATCTATGTAAGAATAATGGCCCAAATCAAATAATGTATGTTTTATTACATATTAAAAAAGTTAGATTAATATTATTTAACAAATGGCAAAAATTATTAGGTTCTGGGTGAGTTTATATTGAAATTAGAAATCTGCATGAATAAAATATATAAACAAATTTCCGTTAAAGGTGGCCGAGTGTCTTTGAAGGAAGATAATTAACCGTAATGTCTGTATGAAAAAATTCCTAAAATCTATTTTCAAAAAATTTATAATTCAGTGATGGTGTGTTCTTTATAGTTTGGATTTAGTTTTTCGTTTTAATAGACTTTTGTCTATATTGTTTTGTCATACTTCAGTGTTTTCTATATTTTAAACATGTGGATATTTTCTACTCATTAAAATTTAAATTTATTTTTTTTTTAAGTTTTAATTTTCATTTATACATAAATTCGACATAAATTTAGTACTATAATTATTGACACTTTATATTTTCGTTAAAAGTTTTTGATTCCACACTAATTTTTGTGGTTGTTGTTTTAGCCTGTGTAAAAAAATGTCATAAAACGTATGAAAATCTAACATATTTTTCTTTCTACGCAATTTGTGCTTAAAATAATAAACATTATTTCATTAATACCTAATACAATTGTTCATGTTCAAACGTATATTTTGTTGTTTATTGAAGTATATACAAATACCTATTATACAGTACTAATAACAATTGACAATATCATTATATGACTAGCAACCCTGTTACCAGGGGACTTAAATTTAAGAAAGGCGGAACCAAAATGGTAACAATGTTTAGAAATTAAAAAAAAATTAAAAAGACAAAAACAAATTTAGTGATTAACAAGGCTCAAGTTTATTGAAACAAAATTTCGACGTTTCAGATTTTATCATTTACAACTGAGAAATACATCCTGAGACAAAATTATCATAAACAGCTTATGATTAACAATCTTATAATTAGTAAAGTTATATGCCCTTAATACAAAATATTATAATTTAATAAAAAAATTAGTCAATAGATACTGAAAATTTATCCCCCCTTTTTAGTTTATATATTTTATCGTTACAAAATTTAACAAAGACAATGAGCACAGCTTAACAATTAACAGGATTATAATTAATCCAAAAAAAAAAGATTATACGCCCTTAAATGTAAAAATTACAAAATAAAAAAAGATGAAAAGATACTGATATTTATTCCCCCCTTTTGACTTTATGAGATGATAGATTTTCAAAACAGTTACATAATATTACTTATTTGATAAATAACTTAAATGCTATATTGGCCAATAAATATATATGTTTTAGATAAAAGAATTTATTATGAAAAGAGTAGTTTATTTTAAAAGAAAAGAAATGAAAATTTTGAATATTAAATTTTTAAATTGACGTCAATTTTGTGTTAATTTAGAAAATAACCTCTTGGAGGCTGTTAGGACCGAAAGTTTGCATGCAGGCTCCACCCAAGTTTTTTTTATATATATTATAATTAATTACACAAGTCTACATCTAAAATATAGTTTTTTAAGAAAACATATTCGCTGAAATAAATTTAGGCACATATACAATATGAGTTTAATTAAAGTTCTATAAAGTCAGTTTTTTTGTAACATCACTTTTGTGCACGTGAAACTCTGAAGCTATGTTGAATAAAACGTGTTTTGTTAACAGGACGAAACATGTTTAGATCTTTTGCTGTGTTTCTTCTACCAGCATATTAGCTATGGCAAAAAACATGTTTTTTAGCGTCTGTACAAAATCAGACATGTTTTAGCATTAGTGTTCATTATTAAAGCAAATATCTGGTTTTTTGTCAAAATTAAAGAAAATTGATTGTATAACAGAAATTCGTTAAGATTGTACTTAAAAGCTTCTTAGATGATTATAAATCTATTTATATATATTTAATTTTGTTTGAAACAAAGCTTGTATAAGACTTGCAAAGATTTGCAAAAGTCTGTAAAACGAAATTTTCTGATTTAGAACAGATTTTTCCAATTGTTTTATATTTGACATGTTCAATAAGATATTTTGATCATTTAAAGTTCAACATTAGTTTGCACCTATTTCACATAATTGTTCAAAACTCAAAATGTGCCTTTGCAAGGTTTTGTAATGTATGTCTTAACAAAAGAAAATTTTTATAATCATTGAGTTTCAAAAGAACATTGAATATTAAATAAAACATGAAATACATATTTTAAAAATACATGATAATTAATAAATTGTTTTAAAGCATTAACAAAATTTAATATATGATAAAATCTGTAAAGCTTAGTACCTGGAAAATCCTGTCGCAGATCACGTGAGCTTGTGCCGAGAAAAATAATTTATTAAACATTTTAAACTAAAACGCACAAACTAAATTTTAACATATCGTTGAAACTGAGTTGCAATTTTTGAAGACCAAGTAAGAAAATTTATCTCTAACGTAACTATAAAAAAAAGTCAGGCATTGTGAGTGACTACAGGTAGACTAAGCAACCGGTATTAGAGAAGATAGGCTGTCTTGCCGTTGTACTTTACCCTCCGCTATCGTACGATCATTAGTTTTGGACAATCTCGGCAGGTGACAGCATCTGTCAAGCAACGGAAGTTGTATGTGTGGAAGTTGAGTGAATGACGTTTTATTTCAGAGGTGATTTGAATTTGAATGCTACAACCCTGTGGCGAGTTGTGATTTGTTGGTAAAATACATTGTGGTGAGGAAAGGAGAATAAGTAAATTTAATTAAAATCAAGAAAACAATAATTTAAAACGTGAATTGATTTTTTTTTCGGTTTCGTCAAGCGAGTCATAATAAACTATTTTATATTTAATGTTAATAATTAGACTGCAACATAGATTGATGTTTGATGATACTGTTAGTGAAAGAACAGATAGGAACTAAATGTTAATTCTTTGATCAAATGACATTGTAGATAATATTAGCTAAGGTAGAGAGGAACGCGATAAATTTTAATGAGTATATAGAGCGATAAACTAAGCCCTTTTGGTCCTTTTAAATCCACTCTCTTAGGGATTCGTAGATCCCTTACTCTCCTCTTGCTTTATCATCTCCTAGAAGACGTAACCTTTTAGGATTTGATAAAACACAACGTAAGATCTGTCTTCAGAGATTATATTTTGTGGTACAGAGAGTTTGACCTTAGTAACCACAAGGTTTTATATTATAGCTTTTGTCACTTTCCATCCAGATCTTTGCAATAACATTCATTAAAACTTACAGTAAAAAAGTTTCTCTTTCAATTTCATATAAATTTATTTCCAACCCTATTTTACACTTCTCCTCTTAGCTTTCTTTTTAAATTTTATTAAGAATATAACTATTACAATTCACGTGATATTATAATGAATGACCAATTTAAAACCGTTTTACACACTTATTGTACTCAAATATAGTCTTTAGATTCACTCTAAAGATGACAACTTTGTTTGTTGTAATAGCTATAATGGTCTGATAGGAATAAACATTTTACTTTAGACAAAAAATTTGTTTTTTGTTATTTTGTTTATTCCCAAGTGTGGTAAGGGACTTTTGAAAGAGTAGGCGTGATGTTTTGCAGCCACCTCTACTCTCAATAGGCGCACAAACACACGCTTTCAGTGATTGTTCTTACTTACAAGTTATATGTTACTTTTCAATCTGTCAAATTATCCGTTTTTATCCTAAATAGGTATGCTTGTTGTAATTTTCTGTCTGACACTAAAACATTTACCATGGGAAAACTTCAAAATTTTCTCGGTTTCAGATATTTCCTCCACATTCGCTCGTGAAAGCTCAAAATGCACGGCTTTTTGAACTTCATAGGAGTGTTTGCCCGAACGGATGAACATATTTTGATTAAATGGAATATATTTATCTTGTATCACCAGTCTCTATATAAAAAAGCGGAATGTAAAGTAAATATTTCAAACAATATATGGCTTTCAAAAAAGAAAAAAAAAATTAGAAAAGTGTAATTTCGTATCAAGGAGGATAAAATAAAATTACAGCATTTTTTGTTTGATTTTATTATTTTGGTCTATGTTTTCAAGGTAATTTGAAGGTCAACCTTTTTAAATATAGAAATGTGTATGGTGTTTGTTCTTAAACATTTTCCGCCTTAAATGAGAAACAATTATCTGAAATCATTTATTATAAGTCTAAATATATATATATATATATATATATATATATATATATATATATATATATAACAAAATATTTGCAACTTTCCTAACCTTCAAGATTTTGTTTTGAAAAACATATTTTTAAAGGAATTTTTCAAGTAACAAATATGTACTAATTGAATATTTATGTTTTATATTTATAGTCTTTTTAAATATTACCCATATAAAAATATCACTTAGAAATAAAGAAGTGTGTTGTTGATGTCTTCCAGTTTATTGTTTTAATCGCCAGTTCAAACCACGTTATTTATAATAGCAAAGAGCAACAAACAAATTCTGATTAAATCCACTTTATTTTTCCATGACCTAGCTTCGGTTAAACTTTAGTAATTTGAAACTCAGTAATTAAGATGCATAGATATATTATGTAAAAGAGTTTCCTTTAAGTGTTAAATTTTATGTTTAAATTAAAGACAGTAGCAGAGTTTAAAATAAACATGTAATGTTTTATTAACATTTTTCATTTGCTCAACCGTTTACTGTCATTAAATTTTGTATTAAGAAGAAGGTGTGTACAACTTCTTAAAATAAGTGTCTTCAAAAAAATAATAATAAATAAATAAGGAACAAAGTGTGTTACGTTAATTTTGTTTATTCAAACTTATCTATAAAGAAGAGTTATCTTACGACATAATCTGTCGGACAACTGATCACGGGGAAATAAATACATATTTTATAATTTTGATTCCGTTCCGAATAAATTATGATTCCGTTCCGAATAAATTATGATAATATTTATAGTAGGCGTGATAAACAAAAACCAGAGCACGGTGGTGACAATATATACACTTTCAAAAGTCCCTTACCACACTTGGGAATAAACAAAATAAACAAAAAAAAACAATCTTTTTGTCACAAGTAAAATGTTTATTCGTATTAGACCCTTATAGCTACTACAACAACAAAGTTGTCACCTTAACAACCTCTCAAAGACTTATATTATACTAAATTAAATTATTAGACTATTACTACGCTATTATATTAAATCTGTGATCCTAATCTCAATTTCTTACCCAATGTCTTAACAAAGATGAAATCAGAGTTGTACAATAAATATATTACTCTTCAATGACGTAGTAAATAAAGTATTGTACTTGTAACAAAATATCAATATCGCTTTTTGTTGTTGACATCCGACATATCAACATTAACTTGTTGACAGTTTATACAATTGAAATAAGTAACACTAGTAGAAATTCCATTCACCAAATAAATAATATAATGACACTTTATTAATAAGAAGGCATAGTTTCAATCCTTAAGTCCTCATCTTACATGTATACGAAAATCTCCAAGTCAATGACCTACAAAATACGTGGCATATTATACATGGAAATACAGAAGGAAAATAATATAATTATGGAATTTGATTTGGTAGTGTGGCTACATGCTTCACGAACCTCTATCTACGTAAAAAATTGGCCTTTTCTCTTGTAGTTTAATACTAAAAACAAATGTTTAGATGTAAAACGTAATTATAATGACCTTCCTCGTTGAAATATTATAAAGCTTTTGTTAGGGATAAAGGTCTGTTTATATTCAATTGATGAACTTTTTTTGTTTGTTTAGGTGGTATTGCGTAGTGAATAATATTTGGAGTGTTGATACGTGTATACATGGACTGGAAGGAGAAGGGGGTTTATATGGAAGGAGAAGGGGGGTCGTGACCATATAATTCATTATGATAGCCATCAATTGTTTAGCTATTGTTAATTAAACGACATATACAATTTCATTTTTACCCCATGATATCTTAATTGAATTATGTTTGTAATTAGTTTTAGTATAGCACAAAAACCATACATAAAAGTTGCTGTTTTTTTAATGAAAATTTTAGTGTTTTTGTTATTTTTGGTGCATTGACTTAGATTAGTTTCTTTGTCTTTATTAGGTAGGTAATTGTAAAATCAGGTGTAGCTTACGTCTAATAAATATTACCAATAATTATTTAAAGAGTTAATTTACACAAAAAGAACGCGGCATACAGTAAGGATTCATGAAATAAGTCATCATCGTTAGTTACTATTAGCTTACAAAGAATATTTATATCTATAGAATGTTGAAGTGTTGAGTTATTATTTTGATGTGCAAAGTATTATTTCCCATTAAATAATTAATATCGGTTGTGAGTTTTCTTCAACTGAAAATATTTCACTGGTTAATTACTATTTGATTTTCGTAGTGTCAAAGCAATATTTTGGTTGGCAACACTTCTTTTTAATTCATAACAACTGTTTTGTTATTTTATGCCATCATCAGGTGAATATAAAACACATAAAATGAAATAAAAAGGTTTTACTAAGCAAATGTATGTTTTGAACGTAAATCAATTAAGTAATTCAATAAATTCCATATTCTTAAACCATAATTAGTCATATATTGACGAATTTGTAGGCTGAAGTATGACTTAAATTTCAATATTAAAATCATATGGCAATGAAACATATTTTTGTTATTTTCATTTTTACAAATATATTATGAAAACCTACACGGCAAGATTTGTCGGATTATTGTCTAAAGAATCTAGGAAATCATTTTCATTTTAAAACAAGGAGTTCTACATTGCGATAATATTATAAGACTCAAGTTTAACTTTAAACTTTAATATTGTCTAATAATTTATCAAAGTCTACTGCACAACAATATATGCAACAGGTGCGGCTTTAAAAAGACAAAGTTTAGTTGGAATTTAGCGTTAAACACCTGAACAGAAAACTTGTTACGAACTAATTTAAAGTACAACTTTACTCTGAACTTATCAAGACATTTCCTTCAATCAAAATACATTCATATACTTTGTCTCTATAGATAATCGTGTCTTAGTTTACACTTTGAAATTGTTGGATAAATATAATACCAACAATCTGAAATACTCATACTTAAAATATCTACTTTCTAAACACTAAAAGTACTAATTGTTGTTTCTCAAAAGTTCCCGGTTTGAGAAATATTAGTCCAAAAGTGAAAATTAAACTTTTATGTCTGATACTACCCCAAATATATTGGAAATTATATTCTTGGAATTCTTACGTGATCCCTCTTGTATTATTTGGACGAAACTAATATTTTAAAATCTACAAAGACAACAAAACTACAGTTTTCGAGGAAACAGAAAAACTGATTACGTTTAATTTTTGAAATTGACTAAGACATTGTACCTTTCATTTTAAAGTGTGTTACGGGTTAAAGTATGGATTTTCCGTTTACAGTACTTTGGTTCCGTTTTGCTCTGAAATAACCCAACTCTTTCCTTATCCCAAATTCCGACAGTTTCTGAAGACTGTCCTGGAGTATGAAATACAAAGAATCCTTTGTGCTGTGTTGCGACCAGGAAGCAGGACCTATGTCCTTCTCTAATATACATCTCAGTAACATGTATATTATCTACAATCTTTTAAAAAAATTCAGTTTTTAAAATATCTTTCCTTTGTGAATTGAAACTTAATTTAATATATAAATTGTTTATTGAACTCTACTAAATGCTAAAGTAGTATATAACCAAGAAGTTAGATCGAAGTATTTAAGAGCCATGTCCATTAGCTCTATAAACTTAGCACTCACCCAATTGACCATTCCACCCTCCCACCAAATATGATTGCATTAGATGCCTGCACTTCCTCCATAGAAAAGGTGTTACGTTTAAGCTGTGAGTTCTGGGTCTGTAACTATTAAAGTAATAAAAACGTCAAATAAAAAAACATGTATTTTTTATAAATAAAAGTATAAAAGATATTCACAGTAAAGTAAAATTTTATTTCAAAATAGAAGATCTAAATTTTATATAGTAAGTGTAGAAAAAGTTTTAAATAATATATGTCCAAAAATGCTTCTAATTTATCTACTTATCTGTTAGTGTATTTCATTCAAACTTATATAAAAGGCTAGGATTTTTATATTGAACCTACTTTTTTTTTTACATACTTGGTAATATTTTCTAAATAGCTTATGCAGGATTTGAGTACATTCTTCTGCCAATATAGTAACTTTTGATGGCACGAAAAGCACGTGATTTTGTTCCTCAAAATAAATCGTCTTATATAAAAGAAGTTAAAACAATACTAGTATGACATAGGAATGTACTTATATCAATCAAAGAACCTTCTTATCAGAAATATAGAATTAATATCAACATCATAATTGTTTGTAAAGCAATATAATTTTACACGAAACAGTATTCATTTTTTGAAAAATTTAATCCCTGTTGTCTTGAAGGTTAACTTAATATAAAACAAAACACAACATTTTATACTTTATTTTTAACGAAAAGCACAGTCACAATCTGTACTTTTATTATAATTCGAATAAATTAAGTTATTTTGGAATTGACTCCAACAACAGATAAATTTCCCAATATACCATAGATTGAGATTGCTTGTCTACACTAATAAAATGGTTTATTTGGAACACTGGAAAATTTATTTAACTTGTAGTCAATTAATTATACATTCTTATGGATAACTCATTCAAGATCTACAATAAAAATAAATGACTATGCAAGCTTATCTAATAGATTTGATATAGATATCTGAATATGTTCCTGTAGTTTTTTTAAAATAAACTAACGGATAGTCAGACACACTTTCTTTCAATCTTTTGTTTACTTTATACCATCTAAATGTATCAGTATCTTCGAAAATATAGGTTAACATTTAAGAAAATTGGTTATCGGTCTTTTTTTTTTTAAAAAGAACTTTATTTAGAAGATAAAAATTAATGAACTTTGCAAACAAACACCCAAATCTACAGTAACTTATCTATCTAACTTAACAATTATATTATGCAGTTCGCTGTCTTTAGTCAGTAAGGTAAACTTAAACATTTTACCATATTGGAAGGTTTATATATTGTAAATAACAGAAAGGGATTTTATGAAATTGCGGTGCAGCGTGGAATTTAACCGAATTGCACTATTCAACAAATTAATACAATTATATGCAATTTATAAAATATGGCACAAAGAACATTTTTGCTGTTGGATATTTTTTGTATAACATTTTTACTTTAACTTTTATTTATCAAATAAGAAAGAAGTATTGTGACGGTACTAAAATATGAATATAACCTTTTTCTATACATACCGAAGTTTTCATTCTCTATGAAGACATTTACAACTTATCTGAATGATGTTTGTCTGTCTATATTTAGCGTTTATGAGAAGCTAGGCTGAATCGTGATTACAACGTATTATCTTGAAATAGATATTCTGAAAATTAATTGTGCACCATCTTTTTTAAGGTTTCAGGATTTGTCATAACACATGATTAAATTTTATTAAAACTATTTAAATTGATAAGGGTGAAATGGACGTTTATATTTATTTTAGAAACGTTTCGATTTATAATTTAAAAATGCACGATGTATTAAGAGTCTATTAAGTCTATCAAGTGATAAACTTAAAATCTAAAAGAATAAAAAAACATAAACATTGTCTAGGCGTAGTGTTATTTTGTAAACTGGAACTTTTGTTATTAGAAATGAACCCTGAGTAAATAAACCCTGAAAAGAACAAGACTAGATAAAAAAGATGATCTGAAAAACAGTAAGCACTTAAGTAAGCTACACAAGTAAGTGCAAAGAACTAATCAGTTAACCAATGAATTTTAGTAGTTTTTGAGGTGAATTACATTTTGTGTCCTCTTTAAAAAGTTTAGTTCGTGACCACTGCTATCACTGCTATTAGAGAGTTTTGTGAACAAATTTTAAAAAGATTATTTGAAGGAAAGTTTTTTTTTAATTTCAATTTTTAATTCAGGTTTTATATTATACATAAATGTTTAAATTAAATCATATTATTATCAAATCATTTTAAAAATAGTTTTTTTTTTTTATTTTATTTCTGTGAAACTCTTTACATTTCTACAATTTAGATACGCTAAGTTCGAATTTAACATTTGTTTAAACGTATGAAACTTATTATATTAAATTGATACTTTCAAATTCATCATTAGTTGTATACAAATAATTATGTGCTAGCTACACGAATTATTTAGATTTTGACTTCATATACTTGTATGATTTTATAATTTTTTACGTAACAAAATATGAGTAAATATTTTGTTTTTATTAGTTAAATAACTTTATTAGTTATTGAAGTATCACAGATGATACTAATTCTGTGTCGTCATAGAAATCCTTGGAATGTAGACGTCTCTAATATTGGATGTCATAATGTTCACAATAAGTATTACAATTCAAAAAATGAAAGTAGTCTAGTTTTTTTGAAGTATTGATGTTGAATGATTTGAGATTTTATGCTTGAACTAAATTTGTGCAATACCATAGTAAAACATCTGTTACATAGAACATATATTTTATTGACATTATAACGATCCAGTCAGAAAAATATCGACTGGTTGATTTTAACATTCTTTAATCATTTTTAGTATTTAAATTACTACCAGCTGTAGTATTTGTATAAAATTATGCATGTTTATTTACAAGTTTGTAAGTATGTGTGAGAGCTTGGTGAATATTAAACATTGAACTAAAATTTTAAAATACTGTTGAATTCGATTTTAAAAAATGAAATGTAAGAAGGGACTTTAGAGGACATAATGAATTAATCTCCTTTAAAACAAGCATATATAGGTTAACATAATAACTTATAGCAGCAAATAAATGAAATGTAGGAGGGGACTTTAGAGGACATAATGAATTAATCTCCTAATATATAGTAAATTACCTTAGAGGTTGTCCTCAGTTCGTATATTAGTTATGGCTACAGCGCTGTTTCGCCGAACACTGTCGGCTTCGTCAGGCCCGCACTAACACATAAACACGTAACACAAAACACTAACACATATAAAATCAGAGTATGACTCGTACATAAATAATAAAATTGTTTGTGGTCACATTATAAGGTCTTACTTGTCCAGCTGCAGGTATGGTACTGTATTTATGTACGAGTCATACTCTGATTCAGTGTGCTATATTAGAGAAATCCTCGATATTCTCACTCTACATTCAAAAGATCTATGACTCCTTAACAGACGTAATGTTATAAAACAAACCAAAAGTTAACTCCTCCAAGATCCATAACCTGTATCATAGAGTGAAAAACGAAAACTCAAGAACAAAATGACTGCATATTTCTCGTCCCAAAACACAACCAACAACAAATTACCGTTTTTACCAAAGCTCGGTAGCAACATTGCCGAAAATATAATTGTCTAATTTGCATATATACAAATTGATCAACTAGTAGAGGTTATGTTGACTTAAGACAAAAATAATAACACGAAAATTTACTCTGCTGTGTGTTTGAACAGTAGGGGTTGTTAGTGAAACAACGGGTAGAATAGGCAATCCAACTACGGTATTCAAATGATCTTCAATGAGTGACTATTATAGAGTTTATTGTTAGCCCAACTTAATTGAAATTTTTTTTTTTTAAATACTAACAGGAATAGTAAATGAGAACTTTAACTATTGAAATTTAATGTATGACGTATTGGAATAGTATGTGATAAAATCTTAATGTTACAGAATTAGTTAACAAAACCTTAGTTAACAAACAAAATTGTTTCATAAAAGAAATAAGTCTATCAAAAGAAATAAATATCTACCAATTAAAGTATAATCATCGCAGAAGAAAGCTATTATAACGTTTTAATTTTAATAAGCGATAGAATGGGTTTCCCTAAGCGTGATATCATTTTTATAGTCGATTAAACATTGTAACGACCAAAGTAAATATTTCTCACATTTTGAATATCTTTGAGCATACAACTGTGCTGATTTTATTCCAAAATGTGAAATGTCCTCCGTGATGTATAAATAACTAGTTCAGTTTTTAAAGTGTTCTATAATTATTGTTTTGATTCTGTGAGAGAGTATGAGCGTGATCATTATTATTGGCCGTGTAGTAAGACATGTGAAAAATTTGACCCGGAAATCGTTATTTTGTACGCTTAACGAAATTACCGGAGTAGCAATCCGTATGTGCATACGATTGTAGTTAAATGATTCAAATATAATTTCTCTTTCTTCTTTTTTAAAAGCGAAAAACATCTTTTTTTTTTTTAAGTAGCAAGAAATAAAGATAATAAAACACAATTATTTATTTTGTAATATCCACTTTTAATTAGTCTAGCCGACCAATGTTTTCGCCTGCTAAGGCATTGACCAGGCTGTATTACAGACTTTAAACATGGAATTCCACCAAGAACCATCGGTCTCAACAGTAATAAAAAAAAAAAGGAAGAAATAACTTTAAATAAAGACTTAGAATACTCGAATAGCGTTCAAGACATTTTTTTAAAAATTATTCTATAGCTTTCGTGATGGTTTTGTCCTAAGAAGGTTTTTTTATTTTTAAAAATCATTTTAAGTTCTGATTACACTTATAAAGAGAAGATAAATTGGTGGTAAGAAAATGATGGGCCTCATCATGGTAATTACTCAAATCCATAATAAAACATAATAAAAGTAAATCTTATAAAACTTGTTTCATAGCCTAGTAGGCAATGCGAAATTGTAGAACATGGGTAGGGTATATTTCGGAGTAGAGTAAGTTGTTTAACACAGTTGGTACACAGGTTTTTTGAACCTAACAATTATGTAACTAAATTGTTTTATATAATAACAACAAAAATGTAGACTTTATGGATAATAGGAGTATTATATAGCGAATCTCATAGTCGGGGGGGGGGGGGGGGATATGCATATTCTTTGTTGTTGAGCTCAAGAGTGACTCCAAAGACTATAATATATTCTAATTTTTAGATTCTTGAAGTATAATTAACCTCATATTATTTTATTCAATGTAGTTTGTATATTTGGAGCTTTTTTTATATTTACGATACTTCAAGGCATATCAGTATGTATACATGTTTTGTTTGTTTGCATATTTGTATATAAGGTTTTTGTACAAGTAATGGATATTTATAATTTATTTACTCCGTGGAAATGTTTTAACTTGCGTTTTGGATTTTGTTATTTATTGATAGACTATAATATGAGTACGGTTAAGTCTATTGAATTACGTTTGTCTTGATACAAATTAGTGCACTATGTTTGTGAATATATTGAAGTTTTGACTTTTCTGACTGAGTTTTCTTTTTATCTGACTGACACCTTGTACAATTGAAATCTGTTTCCTGGTTTGGGGTTTCTTTTTTTACTGATGGTTAATAACAAGGTGGCCTCCATAAATATATCTTTATCAGCTATGAACTTTTACAATACGCTTGCGGAATTTATTTCCAACTTATTTTCTTTATTCTTAAGACCGCACCCTTCCCACTGAGCGTCTTTTGGGCTTCATTATGCATGCGAATTATTTCCCAGATAAAATGTAATTAACAGCCAAGAAGCAATTTTTAAACTTTCTCTTCCACACATCCACAAAACTAATAAAAACGAGAAAAAAAAGTTATCGTCACCAAAAACTTCATTGCGGTAGTTGACAATCAAAGCTATAAATTAACCATGAACACAGATCATTATATAAATATTTATATATTAAAATAAGAGGTAAACTTGCTTCGTTTATGCAATAAACACACCCTTGGCGAATAATCAGGGTTGTTACGATTCTGTTTTGTTTGTAAGGGTTAATAGCTTCTTACCTAAAGGTAATTTGTATCTAAAAATACTAACGTTAAAATAAAACTAAATATTTGTTGTTTTTTATAACACTCTGGATTAGGGACTGCAATTTGACCAACACTGTGAATAGATTCATCAATGATAACTGCATCGTCAACACGAACGAATTTTACGTCCTCTAAATATGGCATTTAATTTAATAATTTTAAATACCTGTGTTATTTAATACGGTACCGTGTTAATTAACAAATAATTAAACAGAATACATAATAATTAACTAATTAATTATCCAATAAGAAGCATTATGCTTAATATATATTATTGGTAAATGAAGTCCTGCATTTTTTAAAATGATATGTTTCAATTGCGTTGTTTTAACAATTCGTGAATCTGAAATATCCAGCCTGTAATGTGTTTTCCATAGTGGTTTAAGACAGTATACAGAGTGTTTCTGTACGACATACAAAAATATAAAATATTGTTCTAAATATATGTCTAGGAACGTTTCCCGTTTGTCGGTCTGTTTTAGTTTTTTCTTAAGAAAACGTCATTTTCGTTTTATTATTTTCTATCTAATTTTCATTCCGTCTGTCTGCATGTGGAGCGCATTTAGTCTAGTTGACTGATAATTACAAATTCGATGCTGTGTGTCCGAAGTATCAATCAACTTGAATATTGTAACGTTGATTGTACATTTTGTAAATAGTATACTGATGACGTTCTCACATGATTTTAAATAAACCAATTAATTTTAATACGGTTGTCTACTAGAGTAATAAATGTATTTGTTATCTTATATTGTTAATTTAGTTGGTTGTTTTGTATCTCGATTAATAACTTTAAAATTTGAGATCAATGTCAATATGATTGTTATGGTTTGATTTTTTTTTCTTTTATTGAATTATACAAGTTTGAAATTGTATTGTTTATAGGCCCTAAATAAATGTGGAAGTTACACTGAGTTACTAGTTAAAATATTAGTATATTAAATAACGTTACCAAGCTTACACTTAATGTTTCCTTTGCAAAATATATACACTCCTCCCATCTCACCACCCCTGCTCACAAAACGGTTTAAGAAAAAGTGTACAAAGAAAAACATAGGCGACAAATCGAATTAATTACGTCATGTAATAACCAGTGTCATTAATTTAACGACTCCAGTACAAATTTCTAATCCGATCCCTTTTTTTAATAAAGGCAAATACCAGACTATTGAATAGTTCGAATCTCTGAGGATTTTGAAAACACCAAAAGGTATTTCGACAGTTCCAGTTTAACACACTACATCATTTGGGGATATGGATCTCAGATAAAGGAACCCCTGTACCCAATTAAAACTGTACGACGTAGAGTTTGTTTTTATAAATTCTATTTATACAAAAATAGACAGTCATACTGTTAATTAAAATTGTTGTCACCGACTCTATTTATTGAAGCGTGAAAACAGCTGGCTCCAATTGTTATAAATCATTTTTTACGTTGATTTTTCTCTTATAACATTGTGTAATATAATAAATATCAATGATGTAACAATGTTTCTGAACAAAATGTTATCTGGTGTTTTAACAAACAAATTAATTAATTGTAATAAAACTTGATTAGTTTTTAAACCGTAAGTTATTACAGCAGATTAGTTTTAATAATTTGATGGAACTACGTTAAGAAAGTTATTATTTAAACAAGTGTCCATTACATTACCCTAGTTTGCGACAAAGTCTAAATCTTCCCAAATCGTTATTTAGTTGTGTTATTTATCATTTCCCTCTTAATCTTCCTTATTATTATGTCATATTTTTTGTAGTATTCAAACTCATATTAAAATGTCTATTATTCATGATTAGTACATATTCATTGGTGCATTTCAAGATACATTTTATTCAGGAGTGACAAACCAAAGCACGTCATTAAAATCTTGTAATTATAATTTCTATAAATAATGAAACTTACACACTGTTGAAAAATTGTTTATTAAATGATATTTTGTAATACACTTGTACTATGTATGTATTTAGAAGCTCTGCTAATGAATTTGATACTGGTAGGTTACTGGTAAGTCTAGTGATTCATACAACGTGTTTCCATTACTCCGAAAAATTTCTGAAGATATGTAAATCCTCTTCCGAAAGTCATGAGCCCCACTACGGCGGATGTATTCACATTCGTGTAATTTTAAAGTTCTGGTTCAGTTTTTCATTCATGGCACATGGCACATTCTGAATGCTCGACTTGTTTCCTTTATAACTTGTGTGTACAACTGAACTGTGGGGCATGATCATTCTTATTACCCATAGGTCCCATCTCTCTTATTATGGTTGGAATACTCTCGTGTCATCGTCAATAATTATATTACTTATTGTATTAGTGCTACACTTTATAGAATTATCAATACAAACATTACTTTTACTGTTACTCTCCACAGCGTTGTCAAAAAACAACAATATATTAAATATAGTTAAACCAAAAGATTTTAAAAGTCTCCAAGCTTGAAGATTTAAAATCCCTAGACTTTTCTTAGATCTCTTTGCATTTCGAGTCTTACTCCCCACTCCTCTTGAATCTTTCACTGTTATTAAAAAAAACTATAATAAATTAAGAAGAGAAATAAAACTAGTATTCAATAAATTTCAATAAAATTGCACTGATTTAGACTCTTTCACGGTGTTGTTTTGAAGAAAACAACTATAGTAACATTGTTATTTGGGGAACAAATCTACTATTAAGAATATATATAAAACTAGTATTCAATAAGTTTCAATACAATTCCACTGTTTTAGACTCTTTCAATGTTGTTTTGAAAAAAATAAAATAATAATAAAAAATAAAAAAACAAATAAAAAACAACTATCTTAACCCTATTTGGGGAAAAAATCTATTATTAAGAAAATAAATAAAACTATTAAATATTTTAAAATATTAAAAAATATTCAATAAGTTTCAATAAAATTGCACTGCTTTAGACTCTTTCACAGTGTTGTTTTGAAGGGAAAAAACTATTTTAAGAAGAAAAATAAAACTTTTATTTAATAAATTTCAATAAAATTGCACTGCTTTCTTTCACAGTGTTGTTTTGTAGGGAAAAAATTTTAACAGTGTTATTTGGGAAAAAAAAATCTGTTATTAGAAGGGAAATAAAACTAATATTCAATAAATTTTAATAAAATTTCACTGCTCTAAACTCTTTCACAGTGTTTTTGTGAAGATGAAAAACCTATTTTAAGAAGAGAAACAAAACTTGTGTTAATAAATTTTAATAAAACTCCACTGTTCTTGACTTTTCAGTTTTATACAAAAAAGAAAAATAAGTTTATTATAAGAAGATAAATAAAATTAGTGTTCAATGAATTTTTCAAAAATACACAGCTCTTGACTTTGTTACAGTTTTAATTTGAAAAATTATTAAACTAAACCGATTTGTAAATGTATACAATATCATTAGTTTCTTGTTTTATTGTGTAAGGTTATGTTGTATTGTTAGAATCAATTTCGTAAACGTCAATACGTGTTGTATATTTAAAACAATAAGTTTTATTTTCTTTAATTAATGTAACCTGAATTAGATACGTTAAAAACGTCTATAATAGAGTTGTTCTGTTTGTACAGTAAATATGATAAAAGCACTTCACGATTCTAGTGTCGGACTACTAATCATACATGAAAACTGTAAAACACCAGTAAATATATATTATTCATATATAAAGTATACAAGAACTTGAATAAGACAGCAAAATATTTAGTAATAATAATACTAATAAAATATAACGTGAAATAATTACGACTAAATATCAACTTGGAAATATTAAAAACTTTGTCGCTTACACAAGCTGAGTGATGGATAACTTCCTAATTAAAGTTGTTTCAACCAATTAGGTTATATAATTTTGAATAATAACTTACAACTTACTTAAATAATATTTATTAAAGTTTGTAGTACAATTAATTAGTTTGCATATTAAAAGATTTAAAAAATATAATATGGTTTTAAAAAATTGTGATATCAATCATATTTACTGCAATGAATAGTCCTATCAGAGATATTTCAAGATATAGTAGTCCTGCATAATTAGCAATAATAAATGTAATGTTATTTAAATTCCTTATTTCCAAGCACTAATAAAAAATATCTCATTAATAGTCAATAATTATGTATTATAAATAGTCTCCTTTTCCGACATGAAAGATTCAATAAAAGAAACTATTTGATTTATTTCCTTATCTCATATACTAGACAGTTTTAATTATGCATCAAATTACATGAAGAAAATCCATTTTGATATCGTGTGTATATTTACTCTATTCATTATCTTTTTATGTTTTGTACATTTACCATAATTTGCTTTATCAATTTTTGGAACTTAATATTTTCTACTACCTAGATAAAACTCCCATTAATTCAAACTTATACAAATTTTACTTATTTTTAAGCTTGTTATAAATGATACAGGCTTATCATTTAAATTCTCACTAAGTAATTTTAAGACAATGCATCTCGATCAAGTAATACTGGTGGCCAATCAAGTCACTTTCCGATGTAAGCCGAAGGGACACTACTAAGCACGACGAGGGAATTAACCGAGATTTCTGAAAAGAGGATAATCGAACCCATTTACTGAGGTCTTAATTTTGATTTGTAATAGTTTCCAAAATACTCAGTTCGAGTATTCAGTCAACACGTATCGTTCCGGCCGCGGCCGTTCTAGGGATGTCGAATAATTAGTTGAGCGGACAATGTGTGGAGGTTTCGGTGCTGTACGGATTAGTAAGCCTAAATATGGATAAAATATGGTTAAGTATCGATAAAGAGATATTTTATAGTTCAACATATAGTTCCGTAATTATTAATATATCTGAAGCTGGTTCACAGTGTGATATTTAGTTGAAGTTGGTTATTTCTGAGAATTGTCACAACTAATGTTTTGGAGAGGCTACGGGCCATGACAAGAAACCCATGATACCTGCTTAATTCAATTATAATCTCAACATCGATATATCTCACTTACGTTGCAGATATAGAACGTGGTTACGATCTACGTACCCCTGAATTATTAGCCCAGCCTGCTTCCAACGTGAATATATGCATCTAAATATCTATCACATGCGTTTCCTCTGAGTTTATAGTTGTATGTATTATTCATTTCTATTTCATTTTTGTATCACATGCAATAATATTAGAAGAAACCTAGAGGTATAAATCAGGTAACATTGAGAAAAACCAGTTTTATACTTAACTAATAAACACTAAAAAATTATTCCACCACTATATGCAACACATATTATAGACATACAAATTCTAAACATTAAAATACGGTTTCAATTCTACACCAATTTTGTAATACTCAAGAAATCTAAATCAATCATTAAAATATTAACTAGAACTTTAATATTGTTTAAAACCTAAAATGTTTTCTATGATTTCCTAAAAACTTTGCAATTTTCTCAAAAGTTATAATGTTTAAGATAAACTATTCAAATACTTTCATAAAACTAAAAGTTTTGTAAACTAAGTTCAGGCGATATGTTTTGGAAGTTATTTTTCCCCCTTCTAGTATAATGATTTTGTTCTTTATTGTTTCTTTGTAAAAATAAATTATACAATAAATTTTACAAATACGGAAGTGTTAATATTAACAACTTCTTAAATAGAAGTTTGGAATAATAAGATTTCTTTATAAAAGTCATACACATCATATGTCTGAGTGTATTTATGTATGGTTGTATTCATCAGTATTTGTGTATGCATTTTTAAATGTATGTATGGGTTAAGACTCGAAATATTACTTCCTAAAAGTCGAAAGTAATTGTAATATTTTTTACTAGCAAACTCTGTTCATGTTGAATGCGGGACAGGGCGTGCTTTTCAAAATAAACAATAACTACAAACCAGCTTTGATGAGTGGTTAAAAATAATTAAAATCCTGTGTATACATCGCCATCCTCAGTGATATATGACCTACAATAACTAAACTATAACTGAACTTGTAATAATTAATTAACCGCCAAAACAGTTAATGATTTATTTAGAATTTCCCAAGTCTTATTTCTATCCAAGCAATTAGAGTATAAAATAATATATAATAACCAGAAAATATTATATATATATATATTTATAAACTTATGGTTATAGTTTGGTTATTGTAGCTCATGTACTACTGAGGATGGCGACTTTGTCGTTGAAACGCGTTTGATTAAGTAAATTTAATTTTCGTGAGATCTTGTGTTCAAGTTTTATTCTATCTAAAATATTTTGCATAAAAACCAATATTTGCTTAGATAAATTTGTTTCAAATTTTAATCGTAATTACCACTGAAAAGGTTTATGTCATATCGGTTCTAAAGTATATTTTTTAATCAATCGACAGATATTCCATTAATATTTCACAGCATTGGTTGTTTAAATATGTTGAATAAAACTAGTAGAATATTCTTAATTATTAATTAATTAACATAATTTTAATACCAATAAAATATAAACAAAGGATCATCTTTCACTGAATAATTCATCATCTTCAATTGTCGCTTGTTAGTTCTTAATTATTACAGATTTTACTTCTGATTAAATCATTAATAAAACGTAACACTGGACAACTCATGAATATAAATTGGTTTTCTTTAGTTACATAAAATAGTAAGGAATGTGTGCACGTGTTTGTGTGTTCATGGAAGATAAATTTCGTGTATCAATACGAAAACTAAAATATTGCCTTCAAATAGTTGATGTTACAAATAAACGATGCGTATTAGAAAATGCAGTTCTTTATGACGTCACATACGTTCAATACTGTACCTTAAATATTCTTTATTGTTAAAACGCAACCTGCCATACACTAATAACTTTTATGAATTACTTCACCTCGATAAAGTTAAATCAAATGCGAGACATGCAGATGGAAAATCGTAAGAGTTCACGCCCTATAAATTTTATATCAAATATTCATAAACACAATTTGTATGAAATCGTATTTTCAATCATATTTTTTGAAAATAATGATTCGAATTTGCCCCTAACCACAATCACTAGAAACTTTAAAATAAAACACAATTATCTGATTAATTGTTCTTTATTTATTATTTCAACTAAATGCCCTGATGTACATTTAGATAACATGGTTATCATCATCGGAGGGTCTTGCTTATAAACTAAATCTAAACTTACATATCTACTAATGAAATAAAATTGAATTGTGTTTTATTTTAAAGTTTCTAGTGATTGTGGTTAGGGCAAATTCGAATAATTATTGTGAATTTCACCACAGTGCTCAACAAGATTGTATATTTTTTGAAGTTTAATCAAAAATCAGCATAGATTTTTAAAAGCATAACGTTTCAATTCACCCAGTAAGGAAAGTATTGTGCTAGTGAAACAGTATACAATTCTGGTTTTCAAAGGTTCGAAACTTTTTATAAGGTATTTTTGGGATAATATCTGTCATAAATTATGATATGTATTTAAAATGGAAGTTAACTAGATAATATTTATTGTAATGAATGTATTAAAAAAGAAGACTTAAACAGCCCCTTATATCATGTGTCCATAAAGTCCCCCCCCCTCTTATTTTTTTTATTAATGGAAATAGACAGATTTGGTTTGGGGAAAGTTTAGATAACCAAAGGAGGAGTTTTTTGAAGTATCAAAATTTCGACCCTTACCCCCAAAATGGGCTAGTTTGGGGGGGAGGCAAGAATTTTAAATAGCAACCCCTATTCAGTGATATCTCATTTTAAAGGTGTTTTAAAATAAGAATAATGGTGCAAACCAGAGGCCTCTAAGTTAATCCTACCCAACATAGCAACCAATCGAATTGTGAATTTTACGTTAATAATTAGACCGGAAATGTTACGAAATGTACAACAAGCTTTTTTGTCCAGAATCTATTTCTACTAAAAAGTAAATGGTAGCCATTTCGAGAACTTAATATGAGCTAAAAAACAAGGTAAGCCTCTTACATCATTTTACCAAGATAGAGCAGTTTGTAATGTAATAAAAACAACCGGAGTTTGTAGGTTAACATTCACAATTCGATTGGTCGCTATGTTGGGTAGGATGAACTTAGAGACCTCTGGTTTGCAACATTATTCTTATTTTGAAAAGACCTTTAAAATGAGGTATCACTCAATAGGGATTGCTATTTAAAATTATTGTATTACCCCCAATCTACCCCATTTTGGGGGTAAGGGTTGAAAATTTTGATACTTCAAAAAACTCCTCCTTTGGTTATCTAAACTTTCCCCAAAGCAAATCTGTCTATTTCCATTATTAAAAATAATAAGAGGGGGGGCTGGGACTTTTTGGACACATGATATAATGTAATACAAGCGGATCCTCTAAATCTAATCTAAAGTTGGTTTCTTGAGCTATCTACGATATTTTAAATTATACTATTAGTTATCATACCCTTAGGGTACGTTTATTTAAAGCAGTTGTTATACTGGTATTCTAAACCTTATAATTGTTTATAACACTACTCAGCTAGCCTCGTAGATGTGTATGTATTAAAATGCCTCAACTCATTTTGCTCTTAGCAGTGTGTCGTCACTACCGGGCCTCTAAGCTCTACTTAGAAAGAGTCTCCACTCGCTACCTTCGTGATGGTGACTTGGCCCTGCCAGATCTAATATACTACAATGTAGAATATCTGTTAAACATTATTTTAATACACAAATATCATATTTTCTTTGGAAGTCGGTGTTAGAATTTTTTGTTTTTGTTTGTACGATGAAGTACTTCTGTTGGTACCATTACATATCGAAATGAAATATGCAAGTGGATATATCTAATTTATATCAACATTTTGAACTAATTAATTTGTTTCAAATTTCCGACATTTTGACGTTTTCTATTAGATTTTCCTGAATTTCAATTGGGTTGTATAGATATAAGCTCAGCGTAGTCCCCTGAACAAATTTCCATATCTCATAACCTAAACTTGACATTTCCGTGCTTTAAATATTCAGATAACGACAAAGACGATGGGCGGACGACATGAGAAATATCACTGTTTCAGTTTCCCGTGACCTTGAAACGAGAAGATCAGTAAAAACTAGATTCTATTTTAATATTACCAAACTTCTCCGTACTTACACTTCGTACATCGGGTAAATAAGAGTTACATGAAAACCACTTTTCATAGAGTTGTTATATATTAATTATTTAACTCAAACAAGCGTTTTACTACATGCTTCTATTTTCACTCTGAAATTAAAATATCATTTGCAATGCAGTAATTAATGTGTACTATTCACATATAATGGACATTTGAATAAGGAATTGAATTTACAATTGAAAATGAAATAATAAATCAAAGCAAGATAGAAATAATAAATAACATAAGTATATTCCGAGTTGGGAAGATACCTTATCAAAACCTCTGATTAAGTGATGGATACTTGTTTAAATGTTTACTCTCATAATAAATGTTTTATTCAATTATATGTCATAATCTGATGTAATAAATTGTAGTATAATTAATTTAAAATCTAATCAAGTTTCATTAAAATTAATTACTTTCCTTGTTAAAACGTTCAATTACATTTTGTTTACAAACGCTGTTACATCATTGATACTTATTAAATTCAATGATGTTATAAAAGATAAATTGAAAGCATAACAAAATATTCATTTTTAAATGTTTAGCTAGCTTGTGTCAAAAAATATTTGAAAGTAGGCTATTTTACCAACAAAACGTTTTCATAAAAGGGAACTATAAATATAAATCACAGTTTTAATTGAGCAATTATTTATTTAATGGAAATCGATAAGAAATCGTATGAATATTTATTACACTTAGAAATCATAAACTGGAAATGTTAGCAATTTTTTCTATGGTTTTTGGGTCTGATTTAGATTTTGAAACGTGTGACTTTTTAATGGTACTTAACCATGACTACGCCCAGACTAATATACTGGTCTGAAGATTATAACTAGATTATTTTTATTTCTAATGAATTTTAAATCTAAATATAAACCGTATGTTTTCACAGTCACTCTTGTTACTTCTAGAATTTTACCATTTACAAATTTTACTTCATATTAAATAAAATAAGAACAATGTACTGGGGATATGAAAAGAATCTGTTTCATTTCCCCAAAATTATTTGTAATGACCTGTTTGACCAAACCTCTAATATTGTATCGAAAAAATGATTTATCTTTAAAAAGCAACCTGTCATACACTAATAACTTCTACGAATTACTTTGCCTTCATAACATTACAACAGAGGTAGCTAAAAAGGGTATTTATCTACACTACATCAATATTTTTACCTCAAATATTTAGAGGAAAGTAGAATTTACATGAAAAAATAGAAAATTCACAGTTTGACAAAAAACACCAGTGCCTGGTTTTGATTATTATTTTTCAAAAGAAGCTGACAACAAAATTAACTATATATGATGTCACTTTTGACTATAGTTGCTTCATGACCACCCCCCCCCCCATCCTTCTCGGGTTCTTCTCCAAATAGTGAAAGTGGTTTTTATAATTTATTAGATTCTAAATATAAAAATTAGTTTTTTTTTTAATTCTATGTGTTTTGTATTGGAAAACATTTTTATCGTGTTGTTTAAATAAATAAATAGATAGGTATTTGCTGATAATGTAAAATATTATACATTGTAATTTATGTAATAAACTTTTTTAGAAATTTAATTTTTATAAATTTCTTCAAAACTCAGATTCAGTAATTTGAGCCTAAACTGAATGTTAAACTCTTACACATAGAAAATAAAACCAATAGATTAAATAATTTAGAATGTTTGGAAACTAATAGATCTATTTTACTGAAGCTTCTTAAATAACCTAATTGTATTAAATTCTTCATCCCTTCTAAAACCCATCCTTAACATAGTTCACCAACCTTCCTCTACCTTCTAGGTCATTCCCCCAACCCTTCCCAATTTCTCTTAATGTATTTCAGTATCTGTTACTTATGTATGTAATAGTTGTCAATACTTGTTAATAACGGTTGCCCGAAGATGCTGCAAAGCAAAACAATAGTAGATCATTTATTTATATATGAAACATAATTGTATTATCTGTTTCGTTATCTCTCAGATGCACTCGTGTATGGAAATATTGCATTGTAAGTATCTAATACTATACAATATTCATAATAATAAATATGACAGTAAAATATAAAATAATTAAAATTGATAAACTATACATTGTGTTGGGAAGATTTTAAATTGGAAAAATATCTAATATAAAATTATATTACAACTTTCTTTAAAAAATATTATAGTCTTAATTACCATAGTTTATAAAAAAATTAAATTCGCTTTTATATAAACAACAAATAAAATATTACTTAAACTAATAATATTAGTGTAAACTATACATCATTATATTACATACGTTTTAAATTTGCCCTTTCAACTTTGTACAAAGATGACATAAACTAATAATTTAAAAAAAACTCTCATTCTAAATATAACACATAATATTACAAAGTAATCAATAATTTAGTTTCCAACATCGAAGGGTTCTACAGCTAACTAAACTGCACTAGTATTCTGTAGGGGTATTTAATGGAATAAACTAAATAATAATATATCTATTTATAGGATTTGAATCTGTAATTAATTATTGTCAAGGGAATTATCAATTATAATTGTGAATTTTACTACAGTGGTTATTGAATATGGTTATTAATGTACAAGTTTAATTAGAGTCACTCCTTCAAGCATATAATATACAATTATTGTTACTACGCGGTAGTCTGTAGCATGCATATGCAAGACTGATCAAGTTGTAATCGCGTTATTATTGACATCCAGATTAATTGTTACCATATAGGTTTGTGTTACAACCAATATATCCCCCCCTCCTTGTAAAATAGAAATGGAGAGACTAGGCCTTCATGTGCTATAAGGGGAATATGTTGCAAGACCTAATTCATGAAAATTCTGTGTACAATATAAATAGTAAATTATGTGGTATAAAACAATGAATTAAATATTTTTATTTCCTTCATTTATTTTTGTTCGTTCTTGTTTTTAATAGACTTCATAGGAAGATTTGTATGAAGAGATGCCTATTTTAATTTAGTCACATAATTTATTAAGTCTATTTGCCTTCTACATAACCTTCCTTCTAAACTATATCTCTACCCAACCCTATAGCTTACCGTTTGCCTCCCTCTCCCTATAACATTTCTTTCCCCTCCACTATCCTTTAGTCACCCTGTTTTTTTGTTCCTTTATAATCCTACATACATTTCCTCCTCTCTCTATCCTATACATCAACCTGTCTAATATCCCATTAATACCTGTCTATAATTCTCCTCATTATTCTTCTTTAGTCATCCTCTCTCTTCTAATTTCTGTATACCGCTAATCCTAAATACTTCCTACAATTCTTCCCTTCTATTTCCTACTCATTAACCTGTCTAATATCCCATTAACATATGTCTATCATTCTTATTTTACCTTATCTTGCCCCTACATTATTCTTCCGTATCCCTCTCTCTTCTTATTTCTTATAATCCTACATACTTTCTACATTTCTTCCTCTCTCTTTCCTATTCATTAACCTGTCTAATATCCCATTAACATTATGTCTTTCATTCTTATTTTACCTTATCTTGCCCCTCCATTATCCTTCCGTATCCCTCTCTCTTCTTATTTCTTATAATCCTACATACATTTCTTCCTCTCTCTTTCCTATACACTAATCTGTCTAATATCACATTAATACCTGTCTATAATTCTCCTTACACATTATCTCTCCTTAACATTCTTCTTCAGTCACCCTCTCTCTTCTAATTTCTGTATAATCCTAAATACTTCCTACAGTTCTTCCCTTCTCTTTCCTACTCATTAACCTGTCTAATCTGTCTTTCTTTCTCATTTTACCTTATCTTGCCCCTCCATTATCCTTCCGTATCTCTCTCTCTTCTTATTCCTTATAAGACCTAACCTTTCCTATTCATTAACGTGTCTAATATCCCCTTAATATCTGTCAATCGTTCTCCCTATAACATATCCTTCTCTTTCAAAAACAAGCAAGACTATATATTTTCTATTTGTATGCTCTTCTTTTACTCTCTTGGTGTCTTTGTCAATATTACTCCACTCTCTGTTTATTTCTCCTTTCCTCTTTAGGTATTATTTTTCTCCTTAATTTGTTTTTAGTTTATTCTTATTTAACCATCCAAATCTCTCTCAATTTCTTCCTTGTTTTATCACCTTGTTTTATCTACCTACATTTTATATCATTATTTTTATTACAAAATCGGTTTCGATCTATCAAAATTCATTAATGTTCTACAAATATTTTTAATTCACTATTTTTAAGTTATAATCAATGCATCCCCTTGTGGTTCTAAATCAAATTAAATAGCACTCAAAATTTCATATAATAAATCGTGAAAAAGACTTAAAATCAACTAGTACAGTAAAGAACGATACATGTAGTGGACCAATACTATATTTTTAAGAGAATTTATAAATTCCTCTATAAGGGTAATATTCATTTCAATGATCACACTACGCAGCAATTAAAAGTTGATGTAATAATTACAACACTTTAAAACAGTGCATCTATCTTGTAAAGGATTTGTAAACAGTTCAGTTTTACTTTATTAAAAATCTAAATATTGAACGTCCAATAAATACTTAAATAACAAGTTATAATTTAACGAAGATTGTGTTAACAGAGGCGAGGGTAAATATATTGATTGTAACACAAACTGATACGGGAACAATTTGAATATCATGAATAGACTACAACATAAGATTATTTAGTTACAACATAATCAGTCTTGTATATAATGCTGCAGGCTGTAACATAAGAACAGTGAATGTGTGTTAATAGCGATGACACAATTTAGCATAAACCAGTAGGCCACGTACAATAAATTATAATTTATTTATAAATTCAAATGAAATAATAAATAGATTTTTATATTCTTGCAAGTCAAAATTATAAATTTATTTAAAAGTTTTTGAATCGATTTAATTACATATCTATTGTTTGAAATAAGTAATAATAAATGATAGTGTATACAGTCGGCATATATAAAACTTGATTTTGTTATATACTTACGTTATGTAATCCGTTACTAGAATTTGGAACAAATTAGTTTATAGAGCCAGAAGATATCCCTCAAAAGAAAAGTTGTGAGAATGTTACCTATAATAAAACTTGTTTATAAATAATTAACAATGGATGAAAATAATTTTATCTACAATTAGAGAGAAGATGCCTCCTACGAGAGTTGAAATCGCTATATAGACTAAAACTCGAATTCAAGATCTCACAAAAATTATAGTTATACTTTAGTTATTGTAGCTCGTGAATTACTGAGAATGGCGACTTTGTCGTTGAAACGCGTTTTATTAAGTTTTTATTATCTAATATTATCTCACAAGTCAAGCACAATATTTATTACAAATTTTTATAATTAATTAATCCCTCACAATGCGATATTAGGAAGCCGATTTAAAAAAATATGAATAGAGACTAAATTTATTATTGACAAATAATTGTAGATTTTCTACTTAATTAGAATGCTTATTTTAAAAGCTTGCTCAGTTCATGTTTCTTATTTGTTGTTGATAAATATGTAGTGTGTGATAAGACTTCATATATACAGAAGTGGTGTAGGTTTTAGATAATGTAAGATTAAACCATGAATGCTCCAGTTGACAAATATCAAACCGGTTTTAACTGGATTATCTCTATGGTAAGCAGGCCAGTGTCCCGTACATAAACACAACCACTCCAATATGGAGATAAGAGTGAACACGCATTAATGACTGTAAAGGCGATCATAATATTTAGAGGCCATAGATACTGAGAACATTATTGTAGTTCTGAGGGATTATTATTAAAGATTAGTCTTAAGTAACATTTGTGCTTTTTATTTATTTGCATTGTTATTTAGCTTTATAACTACAGTATATTTATTTTATATTACATATCTTTCTTAGTCAATTAATTGTAGTCTTCTTTAAATGATATTTCTACATTAAGTCACTACTTGTTTTACTACCACGGAGAGAATCTTTACGCCAGCGTATTTTAAATCTGCTAAGAAATATACAACATTGACTGTCCATGTCGCAACAATATTTAATTATTTAACTTAAGTGAAAATGATTTGTCACACTTAAAAAAACATCATGTTTTCACGACACTATTAACTGAGAACTATTTATTCTAACATGCTTTTAGTTATCAAGTGAGGTAATTAATAGACTAATTGGAAGATAGAAATTTTAAAATAATATTTAAAATTTTCTCTTATGTTTGTTTTACTTTCATCTTAAATAGGTGGTTTATTTATGAACTACAGATTTAAATATTGGTTTTAAACCTCCATTTAAATCGTAAACAAATATTTAGCACTTAATACCCGCTTTTATTGTCATGAATGTTCCAAACAAGAAAACAGTCATTTTATTAACGACAATAATTCTAAATGGTAACTTTCTTTTGTTTGTGTATCGGTGTTGTGGTTCAAAAGTAAACAGTAAACAAAGCCAAATAAGATATCCAAAATATTCTTTTCTTTACACCAAAATATAAAACTACCTAAATTCAGACGAAAACGAATATACTTACATTTTTCTTTCGGTCAGAACATTACAGTATTTGTGGATTTTACGTTAAAACTTTAGCTAATGACAAATGACACAAAATAAATAAGATTTTTTTCTTTACTTAAATCTGGTGCAATCTTTGGTGTTAACCATACCTTTTAATACATTATCTTATAAAAATCCTGACTAAAATGTTTGTTCGATATCTTAAAAGCTGCAAAAAAAAATCTAAGATATTAAAAACTAGAAGGGAAAACACAACCTGACTACCTAACAACAAAGTAATTGTAGACAACATAAAGAAACGGAAAAAAATAACAGTAAAATAAAACGTTCATAATACAAATAAATTAAAGATATGATAGGGAAATAAAATAGAAGTTACTTTTCTACCATACGGAAGGAAACGCTATATCATAAACATCCTCCGTTATTTCCTGAAAAAACAATCAAGATGGGGAAATTTTTAAAACATAAAACTATTATCGATATTAACGGATGTAGACACTAGATTAAAATAAAACCCTTTGAATTATTCTTTTTTTCACAATGACAACAGCTTTAATATCAGTATGTGTTTAGTTTAGTTTTCTTTCCAAGAAACACAAGTAGGCATATGTGTGTATTTCTTATCTTCTACTGGTGGAGGGTACAAATTTGATTAAATTAAGATATTTTCATCACTTACTACAGAGATATTAACACTTTATGTTGTTATTGTTATTTGTAGTTGGGTTCGGTGCATGTAAAATTTTTAAATATTATGTTATTTTCAGCTGTACTTCACTATAAAAGAAATGTAGATGAATAAAAAAAACTGTACCCAAAGGAAAATAAATCGTGAAAAATTAAGTTCATCATTACGACTATTGGTTCATTACAATTAATTTTAAGTTGTGAAAAGTTCATTCAGAAAATAAGGTTATGATGATTCTTTCTCCTTTTTTATTCTTGATTTCTTTAACCTCCCTCCTCCTCCACTTCCTCCCCCCTTCCTTTTACACTTGTTTCCTCTTGTGTAATGCTCCAATGCCTTTGCAATGTGTTCTACAGAGAAAGTGATCATAGGTACATGGTGATAGTGGTTAGTTGATATTAAAGTGTATTATTGTATAAATACTTTTGAGCCGTCTAAACAGTTCCTTCGGCAAATGTCGTCCCTTTAGACTATTCACATTAAATCTCGGAATATATTTACACCCATACTTAAAACATACACTTGAAGATATGATTTTTAGTTAAGTATACTTACATCTTTTGTTTACAATCAGACAATCTTGTTGTTCAACAAGTTGAGAAAGTGGAATGTTGTATAGGAATCAAAGTTTAATTTATATTTTTAGTAAGATATTTGGAGTATTTTTACACCAGAAAAAATCTTTACCTCTTCCAAAATATTTAATAGTGTAAATTTTTGTGTGTGATTAATATTTAGACATATCTAAATGAGTTTCGGTCTGGGAATTAAAATTGTTGAGGAAAATACTCATTTGTCCTATATTAATTTATTACAATCTTTACATGAACGTTGGAATACTTGTTATTGTATACATTTGTTCTTAATTTATTTCTTTTGACCAAATGATACAAATATGTAATGTACGATTTGAAATGGTGAAATATGTACCCTTCATTACAAAGCAAAATTATAAAAAGCTCTATAGGTGTTTACACAATATATTTATTAATTACAACGGTCTAAAGACTCTAACATAAAATCAATATTATACATCGTCATAATCATACATTCAATATAATATAGTACAAATCATAATTTACTTAATGATAGTTAAACGTTAAAATTATATGTTACATATTTAAATAATTGTGATTTTTTATGCTTTATTATTCTAAGATTTGTATTTTTTGGCCTCTATTCAACATCTTTTTATTTTTAATTCAACTTCATATTACGTTTCATTTCTTATATCTTATTTAAAGAGTTATTTTACAATTTGTGTTGTTATTTTTATTATGTTTCAGCCTGTTTTCTTTCTTATTCTACGTTTTTTTCATCAGATTTTAAAATAAGATAAGGATTATATTATTGTTGTTATTTACCTGATAGGAGATTTCATAAATTGAATCGTATTCACCTTAAATTTTGTAAATCATTGTCTTTATTGTGATGGTATTGGAATATGGGGCCGCAATGGCGACGAAACGACATTTTTTTAATTAATAATATCTGAGCGGAACAACAGTAATTAATGGTCGTGTCTGAGATAGTTCAGTTCCAAAATTATTTGTGTATATTTATAAGCTGTAGATAATGATTTAGTTATTGATTTGTTGTCTTGAACAAATAAAGTTTTATATTATCCTTTAAGTCTTGAGCTTAACGCGTAAGAGCGATACTTTAATACTTGTATTTTCTACTAACCATGATGTATATCTTTATGCAAAACGTTCCATCTATTACATAAGTATATTTTTTATTTTGATAAGAAACTAGAAGGTTTACAAACGAGTACATCACACTTACACTATTAAGTAAGTAATCGAGGTAAGAAATGCAGTTACAGTAATATTGGATATTGAAGAATACCCACGGTTATTTTGTCAAATATTTTTTTAACCCGTAGATCAATCAAAAAACCGCAGTAATTTTTCTAGTTTTTGTGAGTACACTAAATACCCCAAGATTTACGTATATTAACATAATGAAGTAAAATATCAACAGTGATTTTAAACCTCAGAATCATAAAATATTGTTTTAAGGTTACTGCATAAGTATCTTAGAGATATTTAGGATACGGCATTTATATATTTGTATCGATTATACTCTCTATAGACAACAATACAGCCCCAACGCATTACATATATTTATATCCATTTCTTCAAAATGCAATAAATCTTTAACAATTGAATGTTTTGCAATTCCATGAACGATTTTGAAAGGACAGGTTCTTTAGTCGTAAATCTATATAGGCCTATTGTATAAATGTAGGAGATATGAAAATATACGAGGAACCTATTCTAGACCTTAAAAATGTTCTAAACTATTATAAAATATAATTATATATTTTTACTAAGAAATGAATCACACTTTTACTATTTTGCACTCTCTCTCTCTCTCTCTCTCTCTCTCTCTCTCTCTCTCTCTCTCTCTCTCTCTCTCTCTCTCTCTCTATGTATATAAAACCAACGGGCTAATAATTTGCTCACTATAATACGTAGAGCGATATTATTATATGTCAGGAAAGGTTTGGCTAGGTAGCTACATATCTGGCAAAACCTTTGGTAAGTTTATTGAAGTTAATGGCATTAATATGAACGATTGACAGCATATCAGGTGATCTGTGTTCTCAGATATAAAGATTGAAATTTCGAGTAACGTATGAGACGTGAATGTGATCATTAGCTATTATGTATAACCTAATAGTCCTAATACACCTGACAGTTGTAAATTGTAAATTTTCCGTAAAAAAAGTGACATCCGCAATGAAAACATTATTTATTCTTAAGAAGTAAGGTATGTAGTAGACGATAAAATAAAACTCCGATATTACAATGTAAACAATTACCCAACAATCATATGGTTAATTTTGCAACAATACTTTCTCTTTGAAAATGAAACCATAGAAACAATATTTATTAATCAATATATTTGCAAATTAAACACCACACTTTATTTCATCTCTCGGTAAAAGTAACTTTCAAAACATATTATTACATTTTAAATCAGGTAATTTACGTGATAGCAGTAACTAGTTTGCTGAATGCGAGAAATCCAACGAAGAAACATGCTTTGGCCCAAAATATTGAAAACTTTTAACCTAAATATTTTGGAACTTTACGACATCAAGGATTTGAAGCAACGAGCTACTTTCCAAAACCAGTCCAACATAGAATGGACGACAGAAAACATTCAATACTGAATTTAAAATACAATCTTGAAACAGCAGAAATGATACAATATTTTAATGAAAGGAACTTTGGAAATACAGTATTACATTGTAAAACAGATTTTGTACGGAATAATAAAGTATAATTGAATGAAACACATGGAAGAACCTTGTCCAGAGAAGCTTGTTGTAGCATTAAAGAACTAACCTAACTTTTGTAGGACTCGAAGTTCATCTGGATTCTAAGGAATTACCTACTTTCCTTATTCATCCTAAATTTGAAGAACAGAATGAACCATGAAGACTTTAGGCCTAATTGATTTTCGACGTAGTGCTCGCTCGCGTGCGTGTGTCTGTGATTAGGGCAACGTTCAAATTATTACATTAAAATAAATTGATGAAGTTATCCAAATATAATATAAAATTAATAATGAAGTTATCAGAGTGATCATGATCCAAAATTTGCTATTTTAATAAAACATCAAAGATGGTTTTATAAATAAACAAATGTAAAATTTCAAGTCGATAAAGTATTTTAAGCCAATTAGTTTAGGAAAAAAAATATATTTTTTTTGTATTTAAAAGCTTTCAAAATGTAGACCCTTACTCCACTTATAAACTGCATCTTTACTTATATATGAAATTTTAAATGACACACATACCTTTCATTCCAACAAAAATTACCTTTTCTTTTGTTTTTGTTTGTTTCAGAACAGAGTGCACATCGTCATTTCAACGCACATCGTCAACTCAACGCACATCGTCGATATCGTGGAATCGCATATACAAATTCTATTATTATTCTAACTTTTTTATTAGTAGACCGGTAATGTTTATTTGGACTACAGTATATCTCATTAATTTTTTTCCCCAGTTAGTGGGAAGAGTTAGTGGAGGGTCCCAAACGACGGCGGTTGCGTTCAGTGCAAGTTTCCTGCGCTACCGCTTTAGTTACTCCACTGCTGCTATTGGATGCTCTAAGAAGCTATTATTACAGATTTAATCCCTATTATTCTTAATTTACTTACTGTAGTTCAATAATTGTAATTAAATCGTTTAATAATTAATTCAAATTACAATAACTATTTCACAATATACAAAAATTAATTTAGTTATATTCATTAAAATTATTTTTACATTAAAAAAAATTAGTTATATAAGTTAAATAATTTAACAAAAATTCAATTACATTCAAATTCATGATATACATATTCAAATTATTTTTTTAATGCAATTCATTATATAAAAATTCCATTATTATTATATCTTTTTTATAAGTAGACCCGTAATGTTTATTTGGATTACAGTATATCTGATTAATTTTTTTTCAGTAGTGGAGGGTACCGGACGACGGCGGTATCGTTCAGTGCAAGTTTCCTGCGCTACCGCCGCTAGGAACACGCCCGGTAAAAACATGAGGTAAATATGTAGTTTTAAATTGAAATACCGACATAAGTAAAGATGCAGTTTCGATCACTCTGTAACATTTCAGTATATTATTAATGTATTGTTTTATTCTATTACTAAACTATTAAAATGTGTTTTGTATTTAAATGTTGTGTGAATAATAAATGTTTTATGTTATAATTGTTGTTATTTTTATTGACTAGAGCTAAGTTTTAGTGATAATTAAATAGAATGATGTATGAAGTATTAGGAATAGGTTTCTATGGTTACTATACCTAATTTCTATGGGTTCGTTGGATAGTAAAAAAACAACATGGTTCAATAACAAATTCGGTGGTTCAGATTTTTAATATTAATTTGTTCTTTATTCCCTTATAGTTGTTACAATTATTACTTTATTTCTATAAATAATTCTATATCAGCTTGACATATTCCCTATCAAATATTTAATCATATATAAAATACAATTAATTTAAAACATAATCTGATTTAATCAGACCATTAAATCCTCAATCCAGAGCAATGGCAAATGATTGAATTTAACAACAGCTCTTGTTTCTAAACTCGTGAATCCGCTCACCTTTTCAAAATAGGCCGTGAATCTCTTCTATAAACTGCCAGTGAGTCTCTTTCGTAAGTACATTCCTGGGTCAAGTCTCTCTGGTGACCAGCGAGGTTTCCTCGTCCCTGCCAAAGTCTCGGATGCCACTGATCTTCTGGGCTGGTCTCTCTGCTGACCAGTAGCATCTCCCCGTCCCCGCTGACATCTCGGTTGCCACTGATCTTATGGACTAGTCTCTCTGCTGACCAGTAGCATCTCCCCGTCCCCACCGATATCTCGGATGCCACTGATCTTCTGGGCTGGTCTCTCTGCTGACCTGCAGCATCTCCCCGTCCCCGCCGACATCTCGGGCGCAAACTGATCTTCTGGACTGGTCCGCTCTGCTGGCCAGCATCATCTCCCCGTCCCCACCGATATCTCGGATGCCACTGATCTTCTTTGCTGGTCTCTCTGCTGGCCAGCAGCATCTCCTCGTCCCCACGGATATCTCGGATGCCACTGATCTTCTGTGTTGGTCTCTCTGCTGACCAGCATCATCTCCCCGTCCCTGCCGACGTCTCGGATGCCACTGATTCCCTTTCTAGGTCACTAGCAAATTATATAGAGTTTTGACTATTCATGTCATGCTAATGACCTGCTAGCTAAGCAGTTGCGAGACTTTTTCAATTATTTCCCAATAACTACGACACGTCTGATATTAAAGATTGAACTGGTGCTAACATTTAAGTATTTATTGCTAATAAAATATTTTCTTATCCTAAATCCTAACAGAAGCTTCTGAAGAGTTTCAGATTTTTTGAAACCAAAATAAATATAATGAAAAAGTAGAATTAAAATAGAGTATTAACAAATTTTCTTAATGACAATGACAAACTGTTTATAAACATTAGGGTTTATGATATTTACTTGTCGTTGTGATGACCTTGAATACATTTCACAATTGCACAGACGATATTTTACGTCTGTCGTACTTCAAGATCATGGGTTTGAGACAGTCGTGCATTTCGTATCCCTAAAAAGTCTAAACGGAGCAGTTTAGAATTTGGAATTTCTAAAACAACTGTTCAGCACGTGCTTCATATAGGTTTGAGAATGTAACCTCACAAAATCCAGCTTAAAAATGATATTAAGCTGGATCAAACTAACCGAGTGAATGCAATTGGCAAAGATGAAATGATATAACTTTCCAAATACATTTCTGTGTTAATCGCAACAACAATGAGGTTTCCTAACTGAGTGAAAAAATGATCCTGTTTGGAAACCTATAAGGTGACCTATCTGTCCACTATTTTGGAGTTAAGTTAGGAACATGTAAGTCATTGCTAATATGATAACTCCCGCCGCAATGACTTCAATACTAACACAGATTTCACACAGCTTCCACTCACACAAACACAAGGGGTTATACTTGGCTCTTAGGGGCCGGTGTAATTCACTTACCTTAATACAAAATCTTTTATTAACCTACATTATTATCTCTGTTAAGACCTTGTAACAGACTTGTAAAAAGTAGTGATATACATAATTTCGAGGTTCTTAAAACCTGTGTAACAACTGTTTTAAATAAACTTACCCTACTGGTAAGATTCTTTGATCTACCAATACATTTGAACATTTCCTACAAAGCCTATGATACCAACTTTTGGGCATTACATTTAGAGGATCTGTTTATATAACACTGTTATCATGATGGTGCCAATCGATTTGTTCTTTACAAGGAACATTATTAGCTTCTCACAAACCCAAACTCTAAGTTTGGTGTAGCTATACACAAAATATAGAGAGAAAAATCAACTTATCAAATTTAAACAAAATCATTTCGTGGGGATAGAGAACCTCACAAGACAACATCATTCCAAATATTTGTTTTTTATATCGTAAGACGATTTTCCCAAACGAAAAATTTAA
Source organism: Aphrophora alni (assembly GCA_963513935.1). Classification (NCBI taxonomy): domain Eukaryota; kingdom Metazoa; phylum Arthropoda; class Insecta; order Hemiptera; family Aphrophoridae; genus Aphrophora; species Aphrophora alni. Next base: position 37,643 of record CAUPSG010000150.1, read on the forward strand.
CATTGCCTCTTCGATTCGTCGCATAGCTTTCTCTGCACTATTTATGTGCACATATTAGTTATAATATTTGGGGCAAAATGGATCCTGTTATCTGCTTATCAAAAATAAAAACACATTTACGATGTACATTGTAGATATTATGATGCACATCGTAGAACACCCTGAGCCTAAGACGTTTTTGATTTGTGTTCTCTCAATTTCAAAAATACATGTAACTTAAATTCAGAAATATATATATTAGCTGGCCATTTTCTTCTGTTATACATGTGACGTTTATTGTTAAAATAGTTTTAATTTTGTCCACACGATATCAGCACTTACTGGATACTGTTATCAACGTCGTCCAATCAAGTGACTGGACACGCCTTGCCACGCCTCTAATGTTTTATCTGTAGTTATTAGTTTTAAATATTGCCGCTTTATATCAGCACTTGTCAGGTACACACTTTTAATGCCTACCTAAATAGATATACTTTTCATCCATAACTAAACCTACTACTTCAATTACCGCTATCCATTTTATATTTATGGAATGGCTATACAGTGGAAGCGCTTTAGCTGTGCGAGTGGGAGACAGCGCTGAGAACAACTAATACTGCAGCTTTGAAGCGTACATAGGAGTCAAAATATCTAGCACAATCAAATAATTAATATTATTACACAATATAAAATTTATCTGCCTGTAGCTAGTGGTGATGTAGATGTAGGGAGTTTTATGTTTTGAGAAGGGTACGATGTTTGTTAAGAAATGTTCTATAAGAAATGAATCACACTTTTACCTATTAAGAAATTTTGTAAAAATTTTACTAATTTAAAAAACACATTTTTTTTTTAACTAATGACACACTTTTACAGTATGACAGAGATTTCACATTATTAGTTATTACACTAAAAATTTAATTTAGTTTAAATAAGTTTTGTTTACCGGAAAATAGTTAATCAAACAGGACATTTTAATAATGTAAAACTGAAATGTTTATTCATCAAACACGAATTTTAGAACGATTTTATTATTTTGGTGTTAGAAGAATCTATTTTTGTCAATCCAGAATGTTTTTTTAAGTACAAAGTACTATGAACAAACATACAAGGTCCGTGTACTTGGTTCCATTAACATTATTAGGTCTTTAATTACGAAATTCTGTACATAATCTAAACCAATTTTGCAAGACTTTTTAAATATTCAATCATGTATTGATTTATCTCCCTCTGAGGATGGTAGCAATGTAACCGAAATTTAGTAAGGGTTTAATAAACTTGCTAACGTTAATAATTATTGTGTTAGTTTTTTATTTGTGGTTTGGAGATTACTCTTTCATATAGTTATTAACCGCAAGGCTCATTTCATATTGAATACTACAGAATTTTTTTTTGTATTACTTAAAACTTATCAATTAATTGAAATAATATTATCGAACTACATTATTTAGTAAAAATTAATACATAAATATATATTAAACCCTTATAAAAACAACACATTTTAACATATCTTATAACATTTCACAACTTATTTTCGTTTTTCACCGATATCTCCCCATTTTAAAATTACGGACTGACATACTAAATTTAAAAAAAAAAAGTAGATTCAGCATTTTGGGAACAGGAAACGATTGAAGTTAGACAAATAGACAGTTAACCATTAGATAAACATAATCAGAAATCAATTTTACATGTAATGCGATAAGCCAAGGATTGTTATTTAGGCACCCTCACGTATCACTAAACTGAGTACAAGCTTAGTAATCCTGAGTAACATAGCTGGATCTACACCTTAGATTAGACCCCTTCTGTCACGTCTCTCTTAGTTCTTTTCCGATTCTGAAGCTATTAGAGTATTCGAGGGGCATCTCTAATTTAGCTTCTTTTTTTATAAAGCAGTAACAGAGAGGTTTTTGCTTTTAGTCATCAGGGGGGGGGATGGAAGTTAGAATATATTCTATTCAAAAGGGGTTTTCATACTCAAAATTATTTCGAGTGTTTTAGAAATGTATTTAATATTTGTATTTGTAAAAAGATATGTTCATACTTTGATATATGGCTAAAACAACATAAATAATAAACACAATTTTACTGCTAAATGATACTTGTTTATTGTTAAATCATGACACATAATGACTACAATATAATTACTGCTATCGTCCTATTATCTATCGTCCTGTTATCTGGCACTGGCCTATTGCTATCGGGCACTCTCGTACAGCTATATATCACTGTCGTCCTGTTATGTGGCACTTTCTTACGGCTATATAACACTGTCGTCCTGTTATGTGGCACTGTCGTCCTGTTATGTGGCACTTTCGTACGGCTATATAGCACTGTCGTCTTGTTATGTGGCTACCATAATGACTACTGTATAATTACACCACTTTTATTGCTAAAGTCTACGATTCTTCTTACTGCTAATAGTCGCTCAAATTTAACTCACTGATTTCTTAAACAGTCCTTACAGTTAAATATCACTTTATTTCACGCTTGGTGTACTTTGTATTCTTCCTGTTTAATTTCACTGCTAGTAAGGACACTATAACTTTCTGCTAAATAATACTCATTGTTTGTGGTAGACTAGATGTTTAATCTCGACAGAAATATTAGATATAAGGACAAAACTACTGAAAATTTAGAAGTTGGAGTGAAGAGACCATTACTAATAATTTTGTATTCTTTATTCCAAGACTGCTGTTCTCCAACTGAAAGATCGTTGCTATGGTTTTACGTTATTCATTATTTATAACAACAATTAAATTAATTATTTGTCCTTTCTAATATGTACTTTTATTTGTTTTAATGGTCATAGCGAAGGCTACTTTGATTGGGAATTAATTGTTTACTTATTATTTGGAAAGGCATCTCCGATACGAACTTAGTGAGTGGAAGCTCCTTCATATATGTCCGAGACACTGACATGAGCGATCCGAGTAGATACTTGTTAATATACAGCCTACGTCAAGAAAGTAGTGATATATACCATCGAAGTTCAGAAAACCTGTGTAACAACTGTTTTAAAACATACACGACTCTTTAAAACTAAACCTTCCTAAAAGTAGAAAGATAGGTGGGTGTTACTCGTACAACTAAAAACGGATTTTGTGATAACATATGTTGTCCAATTTTAAATTAGTTATTATTTGTATTTTTCGTTTTTGTTTTCCTAGTTACACTTTGAGATGTCAATGCTAACTCAAAGGTGTCGATAATTTTATTTATTTTTATTTAATAATAGTAAAATAAAGACGAAACGAAAAAACTTAAGAAAGTATAATGATAGGAAATTTAAAAAGAAAAGAATCCTTGTTTAATTTTTTCAATCATCTTTTATGTAGTTTTAAATGTAGTTTGTAAGCTATACCCTTTGGGAATTGTATTCATAAGGCAATGCTCTTCTTCCAATTATGTTTTGAATAGTTTTATGAATTAGGTTAGTGCTGAGTTAGATGAATATTTTGACGGAGGATGCATCACAGGTTTAGCCTTAGCATCACTTACGATTCTGATGAAGGTCCGATGTACAAATATTTGTTAACATTTTTACTTTCTCACATATACTTAATTTAGATGAAGTTTGGTACCAAAAATAAATATCTGTTTCTGTGATTTATCCGTTATAAAGTCCGTATTTCAAATAGGGATTGATGTCTGTTTTACAACACTCATATGGACTATCTTCAATTAGGCGTATTTTGGCGTCATCCTGACAAACGTTTTCATTTTTTGATAACTTAACTATTGATAAGTAAAACCATAAAAACAGGCGACAACGGTGACGTCAACAAACATGTCAAAAATCACTTTTAGGGTTTCCTGAAGCTATGAAACATGAAGACGAGTTAAAATAATTATTAAGTACAATTTTTGCGTTTACCAAATTTGAGCTAAACTTCATATTCTGGGTAAGTAATATTCTTAAACCCAACCATTTTTACAGAAATGTGAAACTCTTTTCAAGACATGAAAGTTTGATCAAATATAAGGCAATATACAAATTTCAACATCATCAAATTTATTTTGAACAAGATGAAGTTTCAAAGACTAAGTAGACTAATCATCATCCGTTTACATGAAAATCTAGTTTGTCCAACTGAACTTAAAAATGGTAGGCAAATGATTCTGTATTAGCTGATTGAATCTCCCACAAGTGTTGCTTATTTAAAGGAAATACTTTATTTTATT